>VZQC01009608.1:165728-253883 GCA_009823505.1 Rhizomys pruinosus | reverse complement strand
GGGCGAGGCAGCGACGGGCAGATCTCTGGTGAGTTTCAAGGCCCGCCGTTGGTTCTGTACAGAGTGAGTTTCAGTTTCTAGCTGGGTGGGTACAGGGAGACCCTGTCTCCAAAAAAAACAAAAAAAAAAAAAAAAAAAAAAGAGCAGAGGGAACTGTGAAATCACTGTGGATAACCAGCATTGGGGTTCAACCAGAAGAGAGATTCTGGTTCTCAGAGACCTAGAGACACAGGGGACAATCAGAGATGGCGGCAGCTGGACTCTTCAGGGCAAATTTTTGGTTTTCACTATTTATTTTAGCAAAAACCTGAGTATCCTGCAATTCTAAATTCTATTTAATTTTACTTGTGTGTGGTGTGTGTACGTGTGCATGACTGTAGCCATGTGTGGTGGTGTGTGTGTGTGTGTGCACGACTGTAGCCATGTGTGGTGGTGTGTGTGTGCATGACAGCAGCCATGTGCATGTGTGGTGTGTGTGTGCATGTGCATGACTGTAGCCATGCATGGTGGTATGTGTGTGTGCATGCACGACTGTAGCCATGTGTGGTGGTGTGTGTGTGTGCACGACAGCAGCCATGTGCATGTGTGGTGTGTGTATAGTGTGCTCTAGCACGTTTCATCTTATTCCCTTGGGACACAATTTTCCACTGAGACTGCAACCTGCAGGGCATACAGTGCTCGGGAAGTCACACTGGTATGCCTGGGATTAAACTCAGGTCCTCAGGCTTTCAGAGCAAACAGGGCTGGATTTCTTTTTTGTTCCATTTAATTATTTCTTGAGACAAAGTTCCATCAGTTCCTTGACATTCCATGTCGATCCCCCCAACCCTGGAGGGTCATTTTGCTTATTTAATCCAGTAAAAGTTAAGATATAATAAGCAGACCTAAATGTTTGCTTGAAATACTGACACGAATGGGTACATTGCTCTTCCTTTCTCACTGCTCCCATCATTCAATGTTATTATCTTTGCATTTAATATAGTTTTGTTATTCTGTTTAGGTACATCTACTATTAGTGACTTTCCCTGTTGCTGTGATTAAAAACAAACAAATAAACAAACAAACAAAAACCCTTTGACATAATCAACTTAAAGGACCAAGGATTTATTCTCCCTCCCAGTTTGAAAATGTGGTTCCTCATGGTGGGAAAGTCTGAGAGCATGGGCTTCAGGAAGCTGGTCACATTGCCTCCAGAGTTAGAAAGTGGAGAACAGCAAGTGCTGGCGTACAGCTCTTCCTCCCTTCTAGGCACTGTAGACACCAGCCCGTGGAACAGTGTAGGCATCAGTCCATGGAACTCTCTTTGTAGACCAGACTGGTCTTGAACTCACAGAGATCCACTTGCCTCTGCCTACTGAGTGCTGGGATTAAAGATATGCGCCACCACACCTGGCTTGTTTTAAGATTTATTATTATTGCCAGGTATGGTGGTGCTCACCTTTAATCCTAGCACTTGGGAGGTAGAGGCAGGTGGATCACTGAGTACAAGACCAACCTGGTCTACATAGAGAGTTCCAGGCCAACTAGAGACTATAGGGAGACCCTGTCTCAAAAAGACCAAAAAAAAAAAAGATTATTATTTTTAATAATGGGAAACCATTCTCCATTTGTCTTTCTGGGACTGTCACCTCACTCAGCATAATGGCCTCCAGCTTCATCCATTTACCTGCAAAATTCATAATGCCATCCTTCTTTACCAATGAATATACTCCATTGTGTAGATGTACCACATTTTTGACATCCACTCATCTGTTGAGGGGCATATAGGTTGGTTCCAGCTCTTCGCTATTGTGAAGAGAGCTGCAATAAACATGGATGTGCATATATCTTTGCAGTAGGGTGAGTCTTTGGGGTATATATCCAGGAGTGGTATGATTGGGTCAGGTGGTAAGCTCATTCCGAGTCTTTTAAGGGTTCTCCACACTGCTTTCCATAGTGGTTGTACAGGTTTACATTCCCACCAGCAGTAGATGAGTGTTCCCCTTTCCCCACAACCCATCCAGCATCTGTTGTCTTTTGTTTTCTTGATTTTAGCTATCCGTACTGGAGTGAGATGATATCTGAGAGTGGTTTTAATTTGCATTTCCTTAATTATTAATGATGATGAACACTTTTTAAGATGTTTCTCAGCCATCTTCAATTCCTCACTGGTGAAGTCTCTGTTCAGCTCTTTACCCCATCTTTTGAGTAGGTCATTTGTCTTCTTCTTTGATTTTTGAGTAGTTTATATATTCTTGATGTTAATGCTCTGTCAGATGTGTCGCTGGTAAAGATTTCTTCCCACTCTGTGGGTTTTCTCTTCACCTCCTTGATTGTTTCTTTCACTGTACAGAAGCTTTTGAGTTTTATGAGGTCCCACTTGTCAACTGTTGACCTTACTTCCTGTGGGGCTGCTATCTGGTTTAGAAAGTCTCCTCCTACACCGATGTCTTATAGGTTGTTGCCAACTTTTTCTTTTATCACCTTCAGGGTTTCAGCCTTCACATTGAGATCTTTGATCCACTTGGAGTTGATTTTTGTACAGGGTGAGAGGTAGAGGTTTAATTTTGTTCTTCTACAAATGGTGATCCAGTTTTGCCAACACCATTTGCCGAAGATGCTATCTTTCCTCCATTGAGCTTTTTTGGCCCCTTTGTCAAATATGAGGTGGCTGAAGTTATATGAGGTCAAGTTTGGATCTTCAATTTTCTTCCATTGGTCAATGGTTCTGGGTTTTTTTGCTTTTGTTTTTGTTTTTTTTTTTGCCAGTACCAGGCTGTCTTTATGACTATAGCCCTGTAATATAGCTTGAAGTCTGGTAATGTAATCCCCCCAGTATTGCAGTTTTCACTCAGGGTTGCTTTAGCTATTTGGGGTCTTTTGTTTTTCCATATGAATTTAAGGATTTTTTTTCCTAATTCTGTGAAAATGCTCATGGGGATTTTGATTGGGATTGCATTGAATCTGATTAATTTGGGTAGAAAGGACATTTTTACTATATTAATTTTTCCAATTCTTGAGCATGGGAGGTCTTTCCATCTTTTGAGGTCATTTTCAATCTCCTTAAGGGTTTTAAATTTTTTGTTGTAGAGGTCTTTGGTGTCTTTGGTTAGGATTATTCCTAGGTATTTTTTGAGGCTATTGTGATTGGGAAGGTCTCCTTATCCTTCTCCAGTTGCTTATTGTTGGTGTAAAGGAAGGCTATTGATTTTTCTAGGTTTAGTTTGTATCCCGCCACTTTATTGAAACTTGATTGTTTCTAAGAGTTTTCTGGTGGAGTTTTTAGTATCCCTTAGGTAAACTATCATATCATCTGCAAAAAGGATAGTTTTACTTCCTCTTTTCCAATTAGTACTCCTTTAATTTCCTTTTCTTGCCTTATTGCCCTAGCAAGTGGTTCAAGCACTATATTGAAGAGGAGTGGTGACAGGGGGCAGCCTTGCTGAGTTCCTACCTTTAAGGGGAATGCTTCTTTCTTTTCTCCATTTAGGATGATATTGGCTGTGGGTTTCCTGTATATGGCTTTGATTACATTGAGGAATGATCCCTCCAATCCAATTCCCTCTAGGACTTTAAGCATGAAGGGATGCAGGATATTTTTTTATTTTTTTACTGTCTGCATGCAGGTTTGTGCACCCATGTCATGCAATGGTGTGGAGGTCAGAAGAGGGAGCCAGATTCCCCTGGAACTGGAGTTCTCCTGGAATTGGAGTTACAGACAGTTCTCAGCCAACATGTGGGTGCTGGCGATCGAACCTGGGTCCTCTGCAAGAGCAGTCAGCACTCTTAACCACGAGGCCATCTCTCCAGCCCTGGGATGCTGGATTTTGTCAACGTTTTTTTCCATGTCAATTGAGATGATCGTGTGTTTTTGTCTTTCAGTCCATTTATGTGTGGCTGTGCACAGGTAGTGTGCCCCCTGGCTGACCTTGTATCCATGCACACAGTTCTTCTCTATGATCCTAGTGTTGGATGGCACCTGCCAAGGTTGCCTGCCAGCCGACCACCTGCACAATGCAGACCAGCCTGGGCGGCTGGGCACAGGTAGTGTGCGCCACTGGCTCTATTATTATTATTATTATTATTATTATTATTATTATTATTATATCTGGGGTCCCTGAGGAGGCCAGAAGAAGACATCAATTCTACTGAAGCTGGAGATGCAGGTGGTTGTGAGACACCTAACGGCACTGGGAACCCAACTCAGATTTCCTGGAAGAGCAGTACTTGCTCTTAGTGGATGAGTCAACTCATCCCCAAGAACATGGGCTTTGAAAAAGCTAAACTGCTCCATTGGTGCTCCTGTTACATTGTCGTCTATCTTTGTAGGTGGCACAAACATCTTTTCACTTACATGACAGCTAAACCTGTTCTCCAAATGTATACATGCCAGTGCCATGCTTCAGGTGGAACATAGTGCTAACACATTACCAAGTTTTACATGCCCAAAGATGAAACACACACACACACACACACACACACACACACACACACACACACTATTGTTTCTGAATTTCAGAGTATATGCTACATGGACACATTTAAATCAAGTTAGAAACAGCAGGTGTTTCCTCCTTGTTTGGACAGAACTTTGGGGCATAGCCACTAGCCCAGGCCACCTCCTGGCCAGATCAAATGAGGATACATTTCCCAGTTTGCTTACCCCAAAAGGACCTGGTCTAAGTTGCATCCAATCAAGGCCTGTGCTTCCCGGTACATTCCTGCAGTTAACAACACAACACCACTTGAAAAATTTTCACGGAATCCCTATTTAGCATTTATCTAACATAATGTGAATATTTTAGGTTTTTAGACTTGGCATTATAAATATTATCATTCCCTATTTACTCTCTCAGTCTAGTTCCTCATAAAATATTAATTAAAGTTTGAGTGTAAATATGTAGATGGTACAAAGGTGAGTTCTTGTAGGAAGAACACTAACCACGTATCTGATTCTCACTGTGAATTAGTGCAACAATTTTTCGGTAGATAAAAAAGTAAGATCACTGACTGCTCTTGCAGAGGACCCTGGTTCAATTCCCAGCACCCACCTGGCAGCTAAGAACATCTTTAACACCAGTTCCAGGGGAATCCGACGCCCTCTTCTAACCTCCACAGCATTGCACGACACAGGTGCACTCATACACATAAAAAATAATAAATTTTAAAAAATTTAAATTTTTTTTAAAAAGCCTCTGTGAAGGGCTGCAGTGATTACAGCTGGATTTTGTATTCCACATGTTCTCTCCCAGAGCCAAAGGAGGCAGAGCCGTTGAAAGCAGCTCCTCTTTCTTTCTCTTCTCAGAAAATAGTTTATCTGAAAGGTAAACAGTACACAGACGCACCAGCTTAGGCGGAATTCTATGCCAAAGCCATCGTGATTCCAACAACCGCAGTTGCTATAGCTTCAAAATCATAGTGCAGATTCCACTACAATAGGCAACTTTGCTAATCATAAGAAAGTAAGACAAACCATAATGTCAGTAGCATGAGCATAGGAGGCAAATACTATTTCATTTCCTTTCCAGAGAAAACAGAAATGGAACATGGTGATATAAGCAGATGAAAAAAATCTACGGATGGGTCAGCGAAATGGCTCAGCTGGTAAAGGCACTTGCCACAAGTCCGACGTCCTTAGTTCAATCCCTGCAACCAGTACGTAGATTACCATCTACTGTCTCGTGCAAGCTGGCCTCTAATCCCCATATGTGTGCTACTGTGGCAGGCATACCACACATAGAAACACATGCACATAAAATAAATAAATTATAAATAAAATAAATGTAAAACATCCAGGTGGTGAAGTCTGCAGCTACCTGCAGCCTGCGCTACTGCCAGGAGCTAGAAAAGGCCGTGTTCGCTTTCTAGAATCTCTAGTCATCACCACAGGTATGCTTTCCCCATTAACTTTATTGGGTGTTAGTCATGACGGGACAGACATGCGCAGAAGGACCCGGGATGATCTGAGCGGACATGTGGCGGTCGGGCTGCACTTCCGGCTTGCTTTACACTTCTTCCCAGACTTTGCTGTGGAGCAAGCAGCTGCTGTCGGTGTGCACTCTGGATGGCGCAGTCATTGGACAGTGTCGGTCGGAGTCAGGGACAAAGATCAGAGTTCCACAGCGAAGTGCACTGCCTTTCTGCCTGACATCAGGAACAGTATCTCTCTCTGTTTCTGCACCTATGAAGCGAAACCAAATGTCCTGATGTATTTTTACTGTAGATGCTAGCTTGAGTAACCAGCCATAGGGAAGATCAGGACACCTGAAATAGTCAGAAAATAGTAAGGAAATCAAAGTCCCAGCAGGCAAGTTTAGTGCCGTTAGGGAAAATTCCAATATTTTCAAATATTGTTTTTTTAAGTTAATAAAGACATTTTGTCTTAAGACTATAAACAATATGGAATTCAGTTTAATTAAAGCAAGGCCTGTCATGTGTAGAATGGGTTCACATTCACATATGGTCTAAGAGAAAGAGCCCAACACACCTAGATTCAAATTTCAGCCATGTTGTTGATTGGCTGGTGTCTTTGGCCAAATACCCTCTGTGTTTCAGTATTTTCCTACAGGGGCTTGATGATACCTATCTGTCCTGACCATTGTAAAAGTACAGCTATTATATAAAGTGTCTAAGCCGTGCCTAGCATACAAGGGCTTAAAGACAAACTGCTTTGTTGTCACTGTTACTCATTATCTGGACACACTACTTTAC
Source organism: Rhizomys pruinosus (assembly GCA_009823505.1). Classification (NCBI taxonomy): domain Eukaryota; kingdom Metazoa; phylum Chordata; class Mammalia; order Rodentia; family Spalacidae; genus Rhizomys; species Rhizomys pruinosus. The sequence continues at coordinate 247,193 of VZQC01009608.1, read as the reverse complement.
TATTAAAGGCCTTTGTGGTAGATGCAAGGACCTTTTAACCCTATAAATATCAGAGAAAGGGCTGGAGAGATGGCCTAGCGGTTAAGAGCGCCAACTGATCTTGCAGAGGATGCAGGTTCAATCCCCAGCACCCACATGGTGGCTGAGAACTGCCCTTGACTCCAATTCCAGGGGAATCAGATGCCCTCTTCTGACCTCCATAGCGTTGCACGACACGGGTGCACAGACCTGCATGCAGACAGTACATTCATACACATACAAAAATAAAAAAAATTTATAAAAAAAAAATAACAAAATCAGAGAGGGGACTAGGGAGGGGGAGGGCTGTGTACAGAGCTTGCCTAGTACACTGGGAGTCCCGGGCACCATCCCCAGCACTGCATAAAAGCAGGCATGTTGTGCATGCCTGAAATCCCAACTGTCAGGAGGTGGAAGCAGGAGGACTAGTTCAGGTTATCCTTGGCTACAGTGAGTTTGAGGCCAGCCTGGGCTACATGAGAACCTGTCTTTTAGAAAAAGAAAAGTAAAGAAAGTACAAAATGACTGAAATCCCGAGACTGAGACTGGTTTTGAACCAAAGTAACTGTTTCTCTTCCAGTTAGTTCTGTTCAGAGAAGTGAAGAGGTCGGTGTTCAGGTGCAGGAGCTTGGTGGGAAATCCGTGTCTGGCCGCAGCTGGCTTCCACTGTCAGCCACAGGCTCCGTGCAGGAGAAAACAGTACTGTGAGAAGCAGAGAAGCGGTCAACACATCCTACTTTAAGCCACCAAGGAGGTCTCCAACTATCCCATCCAGTACTCTAAATCAATTCACATCCCGCGAGCATGGAAAACGCTTGGAAAATGAGCAATTTACAAGGAACAAAGAATGGAAGAAAAGACGTGTTCCTCTGCTAAAAATTAATTGATAAACTTTGTGCAGAATTGGCCAGGTGCTGGCTTGTGCTCGCAGCGTCTCTCAAGCTCAGGAAACAGGCCGGCCGCAGGTCAGAGCTGCAAGTGGGTCCGTCGGAGTTCTCGCTGGCAGTGGAAGGAGCCCAGGCATTTCATCTCCTCTCTGACGTTGCAACCCTGTCTCTACAACTGCCTCAGCGCACACCTGCCGAAAGCCAACAGCTTGCCTAAGATTTTCATCTCCATTCTTGCAGTGTGTCTGCTGGGGGAGGGGGGAGGCAGGCTTGCAGCAGGCAAGCGGTCACGTGACCCAGTCATAGCAGCTTGGAAGCTCCCACGTCCGAGATTTCCGTGACGCACGGGCTGCCGTCACACTGGCTCCCATGTAAATAAATGGTCGAAGCTTTTCCAAAAGTGGTTTTGACAAAGAACAGCTTAAACCACTGAAGACTGAAGACACCCACAAGTGCCAAACAGCCTGTTATCTAACGGTAAGCAGCAGGTTTGAACAACAGCTGCAGAGAAGGCCCAACTCTCCGGTTCTCTCCTCCCCAACGTGAATATTCCCCTGGAACCAAGGGAGAGCAGAAGATATTCAGACGGTGGCTGGCCCTGGCTTCATCGAGATGTTGATCTGCCAGGCAGGCTTCTAGGTTCTCACCCAACTTTTTGACTGATTTTCAAAGGATTTAACAATGCTCCTTGTCAATGGTGTAGTGTACAAAGCCCATCTAAAAACAGCACATTTCCAGGGTCTACACCTGGTGAGTGGATTGAGTGGCGATGGCTGTATTGTACAGGGCAGACTACGAACGAGTCACTCCCAGCACTTTATACACAGCGCTAGTCACATGCTTGGTCAGGTTTGGTTAGGTATGGTGCTCTGCAGAGCTTGTGTGTATGAAGAAGAAATGCACATGTTCTGTTCTATCGCAGCCAAACAAAGCCGTCCCAATAGCAGAGTAGAACAGTGCGGCCCACACCCTTGAGACGCTGATGTGACAACCCGTGGTTGTTAACAGGTTTCCTGCTACAAGGCTGTCCCTAAAGGGTTTTCTCTGAGATGAATTAGCAAGAGGCTCTGACAAGTGCTGACCCCACAGCTAGCTGGCTGGACGGCCTGTGAATCACATGTAGGAACACGTATGCCTTACCAGGAGCATCTCACCCTGAGACCAACACCGCTCTTCCCTTCCCTCCTCCTTAGGCTGGGTGGAGTTGGCTCCCACACCTGAGGTAACCAACCCAGGACCAGGCTGTGTGTGGAAGCGCTAGTCACTGGAAGACATCCCAGGAAGGAGCCAGAGGAACTCTAAATCAGAACATTATTTTCTGAACCAAGGCTGGGGGTGCGGGATGGGGGTGGGAGAGGGCTTTTGAAAGGCCAAGCTGCCCCTTCTGATATTTTTAGCTATAGCTGGAGGGCTGTTCCTATGTGCTCTGGAGAGATTTTTCTCATGCTAAGATATAATGCAATTATCTTTACATGAACGACCTTTCTGAGAGTTGGGAGAATCCCTTGTTGGGGGGTCTCAGACATTCCAGTAGGTGGATTTCCTTCTAGAATTTGGAAGCTGGGAATGGAGACGGCTCTTGGAGGAACTAGGCCAGGAAATATGATATAGAAGATTAAAAAAAAAAAAACAGCCTGTCACTTTGGCAAACATTTCTCCTCCCCAGATTTCATGGCTTTAAACTGATACATTTTGGGTGAACTGGGTCTCACAGTCTAGCGGCTGTAGGCTTGCTGTTATGTGCAGTGACTCTGAGAAAGCTACACAAAGCCCCACCCTGCCCCAGCTCCTCATCAGTACAGCACAGAGAACAGAACCTACCTCATTGCACATATCATTGTGGGACTCAGGCAGATGATATGAACAGACATAACGATCACAATGGGACCCCAGCAGCCTTCCAGAGCCTCTCACCTGTCTGAGAACATTCTGGTCTCTCCCAAAATAGGAGTTTTGAGGGTTAATATTGCCAATTGAGAGGACACAGGCCTCTAGAAGATTATCTAGATTAGTTTAGCTGAGGTGAGAAGGCTCACCATGTAATGGGATGAAATTCTGGTCTGGATAAAAAGAAGAAAGCAGGGCTGGAGAGATGGCCTAGCGGTTAAGAGCGCCAACCGCTCTTACAGAGGACCTGGGTTCGATCCCCAGCACCCACATGGCGGCCGAGAACCGTCTGAAACTCCAATTCCAGGAGAACTCCAGTTCCAGGGGAATCCGACACCCTCTTCTGACCTCCGCGCATTGCACGACACGGGCGCACAAACCTTGATGCAGACCAGTACATTCATACCACATACAAAATAAATAAAAATTTAAAAATTAAACAAAACATATTATTAAAAAAAAAAAAAAAGAAAGCAGACAGCACCCGCATCTGTCACTCTCTGCTTCCTGCCTGGAGGTGCGATGTGAGGAGCCAGACTCCTGGGCGGCCACTACCCTCCCCTCCCCACTATGACAGAATACATCCCTTTGAACTCTAAGCCAGGGTCAACAAACCCTTTGTTAAACTCATTCTTGTCGTGTATTTCTCACAGCCACAAGAAAATAACTAATCTATGTGTCATCTCACATGGTGATCACTGTGCAGAGTGTGACTCCTTTTAAATTTTATTTTTACTTTTTTATTATAGACTAGTGTGTGTGTGAGTGTGTTGGTGTGATGTGTTGGTGTACAATGGGCATTATAGAAGTCACAGGACAACTTTCCACTGTGCGTTCTGGGGACTGAATTGAGGTGGTCAGGTTTGTGTGGAAGCATCTTCCGCCCTCCATCTTGCAGTCTCTTTGATTCCCCTGAAGCACCTTGGTCACCATCATCAGCATTGTTACGCTGCCTACTGAAGAACAGATCCTCAGACAGGATGAAATCACTTCGTCCTTTCTTTATCATAATCCCGTCACAATGAGAGTTAATTTCTCTTTGAAACTGGTTTGGGAGATAACATAAACCATTACCTTGGTCATTCTCAATCTGGCTTTTATTTCTCATGCAAAAGAAATTATTGCTTTTCTTCAATAAGGCAGATTTTGGTGTACAACCTTAATGAGGAGAACAATGTATATTCTTCTTTTCTTTGGGATCAAATTTTCAAACCAGTGAGGAAATAGAATGGAACTGACTGTGAACAGAAGGAGTTCTGAAAGAACCTTGTGGTTATAGCTGTGGGAGTAGCCAAATGGCTTCATAAAGCAGTGGGCATGCCACAAGACACTCCCGCCCTGAGACACTCCCGCCCTGTTCTCAAAGTTAGGAAGACCATACAAAACAAGACATAGGATGAGTCTTCAAGATCTGCTTTCACTTGTATTCTTTTTTTTTTTTTTTTTTTCTTTGTCTTTTATGAGACAGGGTCTCCCTGTAGAGCCTCAGCTGTCCTTGGAAACTTGCTTTGTCAGACCATGGTTCTGAACTCACAAAAGAATCTTCTGCACTCTCGCTGCCTCTGCCTCACTCAGAGTGCTAGGATTAAAGGCATGTGCCACCATGCCCAGATCACACATGCATTCTAACCAAGTCTACAAAGCCATAGTTACATCTCCTATTTTCCTAGTTTTAGTGATTTTTTTCCATCAAAGTCAACTAGATCCATGTATTAGATATCTCTCTCATTGCTCTGACTAAAAGAAGCATAATTGTTTTGTCTCATGGTTTAAGGATACAGTCCATCATTACAGAGAAGGTGGGGCAGTTAGAGCTGGAGGAGGCTGCTCACATTGCAGCACAGTCAAGAGGTACAGAGATGAACACTGCTATTCAGCTTGTTCCCTCCTTGGACTTCCCTCCTGAGTCAAACCTCACGATGCACCCAGGGTTTGTCTTCAGGTGATTCTAATTCAGTCTATTTGACAATGACAATGAATCATATAAACACAATCTTCTGAATCAAATATATAAAAATTGTGGAAGAGGTCTGTTTACAAAATTTTTACATCACTACACTAAAAAGTATACTGAAAAGGCAAGGAATTTTTAGGGTTTGTTTGTTTGTTTTGTTTTTTGAGACAGGGTCTCCCTTTAGTCCCAGCTGGCCTGGAGCTTACTTCGTAGACCAGGCTGGCCTTGAACTCACACACCCAACCTAAGACGGTGCTTAGCCCCCATGTGGGTGTTGGGAATTGAACCTGGGTCATCTCCAAGAGCAGTCAGTGCTCTTAACTGCTAAGTCATCTCTCCAGCCCCAAAAGGCAAGGAATTTTAAAACTCTCATAAATTTTTGTTGTTCGAAGAATAATTCTTTGCTTTTTCCTTGGAAGGCCACAGTCTTGCCTCTAAGAAGCTTCTAGTCTCTTCATAAATGTATAAACAAGGCAGCTAAAAGAATGCCTTCCAGTGTATCTGTGACTTTGAGTCTTTGGCGTTTCTGTTTTGTTTTATTGTGGACCTATTGTTATGATTTAAGTGTGAATTATCTCCAAGGGCTCATGGATTGAATACTTGGTCCATATCTGGTGGCACTGTTTTGAAAGCCTATGAAATCTTTTGGACATGGGGACTAGCTGGCAGGTGTCAGGCCTTATGGTTGTAAGACGTAGGGCTTTAGAATGATAAGCCCTTTGTGCTTCTGGTCCAACCTCTCTGCTTCCTGGTCCACTAGGATGTGAGCAGGTCACCACCCTGCTCTCACTACCACGGAGCTACTGACTACCCACAGTTTCCCTCTACCATGACTGTATCCCTTCAGACCTTGAGCCAGAATAATCTTGTCTAATTGAACTTACTGTCTGAAGTTGCTCTGTGAAGTACTGGGTCACAGTGATGTGGAAGCAACTGACACATGCACCAGGCTACATTTTTCTAGGTACCGAGAGGAATTTAAAACCACTGAGCGTTCATAGACATTGCTGGGGAAAGAAACGACTTTTATTTAAAGCCACTCAGGACTGTACCCTTAAGTGTCCAACTTAATTTAATCAAGCATTAAAGTAATACCAGAAATCAACAAGACTGTGGGAGAACAACATCTGGGTAGAATAAAGAGGCAGAGAAATGGTTGGCAAACAGAAGTGGAGGTGTGGTTGTCTTGTCTCTCCAAAATTCACATGCCCCTACCTGATGCCTTCTTGAGGTATATGGAAGTGTGCGTGTGTGTGTGTGTGTGTGTGTGTGTGTGTAATTCTTAGTGTTTGGGTAACCTGTTCAGTACTTGGTAGTCCTTCTTAGTGTTTGGGTAACACTTGTTCAGTACTTGGTAGTCACATTCTTAGTGTTTGGGTAACACATGTTCAGTACTTGGTAGTCACTTCTTAGTGTTTGGGTAACACATGTTCAGTACTTGGTAGTCCCTTCTTAGTGTTTGGGTAACCTGTTCAGTACTTGGTAGTCACTTCTTAGTGTTTGGGTAACACTGTTCAGTACTTGGTAGTCTCCTTTCTTAGTGTTTGGGTAACCCATGTTCAGACTTGGTAGTCCCATTCTTAGTGTTTTGGTAACCCTGTTCAGTACTTGGTAGTCCCATTCTTAGTGTTTGGGGAACCCTTGTTCAGTACTTGGTAGTCCCTTCTTAGTGTTTGGGTAACCCTGTTCAGTACTTTGTAGTCCCATTCTTAGTGTTTTGGTAACCCTGTTCAGTACTTTGTAGTCCCATTCTTAGTGTTTTGGTAACCCTGTTCAGTACTTTGTAGTCCCATTCTTAGTGTTTTGGTAACCCTGTTCAGTACTTTGTAGTCCCATTCTTAGTGTTTTGGTACCCTGTTCAGTACTTTGTAGTCCCATTCTTAGTGTTTTGGGTAACCACTGTTCAGTACTTGGTAGTCCCATTCTTAGTGTTTTGGTAACCTGTTCAGTACTTGGTAGTCCAATTCTTAGTGTTTGGGTAACCCTGTTCAGTACTTTGGTAGTCATTCTTAGTGTTTGGGTAACCCTGTTCAGTACTTTGGTAGTCCTCATTCTTAGTGTTTTGGGTAACCCTGTTCTAGTACTTTGGTAGTCCCATTCTTAGTTATTTGGTAACCCTGTTCAGTATTTGGTAGTCCCATTCTTAGTTTTTGGTAACCCTGTTCAGTATTTGGTAGTCCCATTCTTAGTGTTTTGGTAACCCTGTTCAGTACTTTGTAGTCCCATTCTTAGTGTTTTGGTAACCCTGTTCAGTACTTTGTAGTCCCATTGCTTAGTGTTTTGGTAACCCTTGTTCAGTACTTGGTAGTCCCATTCTTAGTGTTTTGGTAACCCTGTTCAGTACTTTGTAGTCCCATTCTTAGTGTTTGGGTAACCCTGTTCAGTACTTGTAGTCCCATTCTTAGTGTTTGGGTAACCCTGTTCAGTACTTGGTAGTCACATTCTTAGTGTTTGGGTAACACTGTTCAGTACTTGGTAGTCAATTCTTAGTGTTTGGGTAACACTGTTCAGTACTTGGTAGTCTCATTCTTAGTGTTTGGGTAACCCTGTTCATTACTTGGTAGTCCCATTCTTAGTGTTTGGGTAACCCTGTTCAGTACTTGGTAGTCCCATTCTTAGTGTTTGGGTAAACCTGTTCAGTACTTGGTAGTCCCATTCTTAGTGTTTGGGTAACACTGTTCAGTACTTGGTAGTCCACATTCTTAGTTGTTTGGGTAACCCTGTTCAGTACTTGGTAGTCCCATTCTTAGTGTTTTGGTAACCCTGTTCAGTACTTGGTAGTCCCATTCTTAGTGTTTTGGGTAACCCTGTTCAGTACTTGGTAGTCCCATTCTTAGTTTTTGGGTAACCCTGTTCAGTACTTGGTAGTCCATTCTTAGTGTTTGGGTAACCTTGTTCAGTACTTGGTAGTCCCTTTCTTAGTGTTTGGGTAACCTGTTCAGTACTTGGTAGTCCCTTTCTTAGTGTTTGGGTAACCTATGTTCAGTACTTGGTAGTCCCTTTCTTAGTATTTGGGTAACCCTGTTCAGTATTTGGTAGTCCCATTCTTAGTGTTTGGGTAACCCTGTTCAGTATTGGTAGTCCCATTCTTAGTTTTTGGGTAACCCTGTTCAGTAGCTTGGTAGTCCCATTCTTAGGTTTGGGTAACCCTGTTCAGTGACTTGGTAGTCCCCATTCTTAGTATTTGGGTAACCTCTGTTCAGTACTTGGTAGCCCCATTCTTAGTGTTTGGGTAAACCTTTCGTACTTGGTAGTCCATTCAGTTTGGGATCCTTAGTCTGTAGTCCCATTATTAGTGTTTGGGTAACCCTGTTAAGTACTTGGTAGTCCCATTCTTAGTATTTGGGTAACCCTGTTCAGTAATTGGTAGTCCCATTCTTAGTATTTGGGTAACCCTGTTCAGTATTGGTAGTCCCATTCTTAGTTTTGGGTAACCCTGTTCAGTATTGGTAGTCCCATTCTTAGTGTTTTGGGTAACCCTGTTCAGTACTTTGGTAGTCCCATTCTTAGTGTTTTGGGTAACCCTGTTCAGTACTTTGGTAGTCCCATTCTTAGTTTTTGGGTAACCCTGTTCAGTATTTGGTAGTCCATTCTTAGTTTTTGGGTAACCCTGTTCAGTATTTGGTAGTCCCATTCTTAGTTTTTGGGTAACCCTGTTCAGTATTGGTAGTCCCATTCTTAGTTTTTGGGTAACCTTGTTCAGTACTTGGTAGTCCCTTCTTAGTGTTTGGGTAACCCTGTTCAGACTTGGTAGTCCCATTCTTAGTGTTTGGTTAACCCTGTTCAGTACTTGGTATCCCATTCTTAGTGTTTGGGTAACCCTGTTTAGTACTTGGTAGTCCCATTTTTAGTGTTTGGGTAACCCTGTTCAGTACTTGGTAGTCACATTCTTAGTGTTTGGGTAACCTGTTCAGTACTTGGTAGTCAATTCTTAGTGTTTGGGTAACCTGTTCAGTACTTGGTAGTCATTCTTAGTGTTTGGGTAACCTTGTTCAGTACTTGGTAGTCATTTCTTAGTGTTTGGGTAACCTGTTCAGTACTTGGTAGTCCATTCTTAGTGTTTGGGTACCCCTGTTCAGTACTTGGTAGTCCCATTCTTAGTGTTTGGGTACCCCTGTTCAGTACTTGGTAGTCCCTTTCTTAGTGTTTGGGTAACCTGTTCAGTACTTGGTAGTCCCTTTCTTAGTGTTTGGGTAACCTGTGTTCAGTACTTGGTAGTCCCTTTCTTAGTGTTTGGGTAACCTTGTTCAGTACTTGGTAGTCCCTTTCTTAGTGTTTGGGTAACCTTGTTCAGTACTTGGTAGTCCCTTTCTTAGTGTTTGGGTAACCTTGTTCAGTACTTGGTAGTCCCTTTCTTAGTGTTTGGGTAACCTTGTTCAGTACTTGGTAGTCCCTTTCTTAGTGTTTGGGTAACCTTGTTCAGTACTTGGTAGTCCCTTTCTTAGTGTTTGGGTAACCTGTTCAGTACTTGGTAGTCCCTTTCTTAGTGTTTGGGTAACCTTGTTCAGTACTTGGTAGTCCCTTTCTTAGTGTTTGGGTAACCTTGTTCAGTACTTGGTAGTCCCTTTCTTAGTGTTTGGGTAACCTTGTTCAGTACTTGGTAGTCCCTTTCTTAGTGTTTGGGTAACCTTGTTCAGTACTTGGTAGTCCCTTTCTTAGTGTTTGGGTAACCTGTTCAGTACTTGGTAGTCCCCTTCTTAGTGTTTGGGTAACCCTGTTAAGTACTTGGTAGTCCCATTCTTAGTTTTGGGTAACCCTGTTCAGTATTGGTAGTCCCATTCTTAGTGTTTGGGTAACACTGTTCAGTACTTGGTAGTCTCATTCTTATTGTTTGGGTAACCCTGTTCAGAACTTGGTAGTCCCATTCTTAGTGTTGGGTAACCCTGTTCAGTACTTGGTAGTCCATTCTTAGTGTTTGGGTAACACTGTTCAGTACTTGGTAGTCAATTCTTAGTGTTTGGGTAACACTGTTCAGTACTTGGTAGTCATTCTTAGTGTTTGGGTAACCCTGTTCAGTATTGGTAGTCCCATTCTTGTGTTTTGGGTAACCCTGTTCAGTATTTGGTAGTCCCATTCTTAGTTTTTGGGTAACCCTGTTCAGTATTTGGTAGTCCCATTTCTTAGTGTTTGGGTAACCCTGTTCAGTATCTTGGTAGTGCCATTCTTAGTGTTTGGTAACCCTGTTTAGTACTTGGTAGTCCCATTCTTAGTGTTTGGGTAACCCTTGTCAGTACTTGGTAGTCCCATTCTTAAGTGTTTTNTAAAGGATAAAGACAAAAAAACGTAAATTAACTACGTATCACTAACAGGAGAAAGAGAAGTATGGAAAGTAACTTGCTAAATCGTTGAGTGATTGACTTGTCTTGATTGAGTTATTTAGGGAGGGAGGCTGAGCTATAGAATTTATTTCTTTCTCTATCTCTTCTTTTCTCTCTCTCTCTCTCTTTCTTTTCTTTCTTTCTCTCTCTCTTCTCTCTTTCTTTCTTTCTTTCTTTCTCGTCTCTTCTCTCTGTCTCTCTCTCTCTCTCTCTCTCTCTCTCGTCCTCTCTCTCTCTTCTCTTTCTTTCTTTCTTCTTTGGTTTTTTTTAGACAGTGTCTCCCTGGTAGCCCCACGCTGGCCTGGAAACTCACTTCTGTCAGACCCAGGTGGCCTTGAAACTCACATTAGATCCACCTGCCTTCCTCCTCCAAGTTCCTGGAATTAAGAGGTTGTGTAGCTACCATGTCCTGGCATTTGCTCACTTTTCTACCTACACAAACTCCACTTTTTGGTCAAAGTCACAGTGTTAACCTGCAAGGGCTTTCACACCAAAGTGCCATCAGCTATGTGACTTCAAAAACAGAAGTTTGTTTTCTCACAATTCTGGAGGCTAGAAGTTTATTATAAAGATGTTAAGCAAAAGCATCAATAACAACGATACACCAAAACAGAATAGAGAGACAGCGCAGTGGGTAATGTGCCTGCCTCGAAAGCACGAGACCCTGAATTTGAGTCCCCACCACACTGCAAAAATCATGTCTGTAACCCCAGCCCCATGGAGATGGAGAAGAGCAGACCTGGGGCTCCCTAGGCAGTGGAGCCAACTGGTGAGCTCCAGATTCATTGAAAGATGAGAACAATTGAGGAAGACACCCAACATTAAACTTTGGTGCACGTATACACACCACAGGACTACCAAGTACTGAACAGGGTTACCCAAACACTAAGAATGGGACTACCAAGTACTGAACAGGGTTACCCAAACACTAAGAATGGGACTACCAAGTACTGAACAGGGTTACCCAAACACTAAGAATGGGACTACCAAGTACTGAACAGGGTTACCCAAACACTAAGAATGGGACTACCAAGTACTGAACAGGGTTACCCAAACTCTTACATTTATATGTTCCCAATACAGAAGAATTTATTGTTCACTTGTGGCCTCTTGATAAATTTAAACTTTATCTTCTGAAGATAAATTTGAATCTCATCTTCATAGTTATGATCACTGGATGTCCATAACCCCCAGGGCTTTCTTTCCACCACACTGTTTTTGCACTGCAGAAATGCTTATCTTTCTTGACAATGGATCCAAGAGGTCTAAACACATTTTCCTCAACTGTAAGGACATGACTGAGCCAGTGAGTCACCTAGGACTTGCAGCTCAAGTCACTCACTTAGCCATTATTTTAGTAAAGATTTTCTAGTGATTCCACGGTTTGAAATTGTTTGAGAAAAATAGAAAGAGCAGAGGTCAATACAGGAGAATAAATTTTGCCTCAAATCTAAGCTGCCAATCTAGTAAAATCCTGGAATTTGTCTAATAGATTTACGAATTGTGTGTGTTTGTTTGTTTTCATTTTATTTGTTTGTTTTTGTCAGGACATCACGTAGCCAGGCTAGTGTTACACTTACTTCCTGTATACAGCCAAAGCTGGCCTTGAACTTCTGCCCTTCCATGCCCCCAAGTTCTGGGACTGCAGGTATATGCCACCATAAGCCTTTTATGCAGGGCTGGGGGTGGAACTCAAGGCTCTGTGTATGCTAGACACAGGCTCTACTGACTGAGCTGCATTTCTGTCCCCATCGTTCATTTCTAGTGGTTGGTGGAAATCAGGTGGTGAAGTGGCCACAGACACTGTTGTGGTTTAAGAAAATCGTGCTCCTGGGCTGGAGAGATGGTCTAGCAGTTAAGAGCGCCGACTGCTCTTGCAGAGGACCAGGGTTCGATCCCTAGCACCCACATGGCCGCTGAGAACCGTCTTTAACTGACCTCCGCGGCATTGCACAACACGGGTGACAGACCTACATGCAGACAGTGCATTCATACACATAAAAATAAATAAAAGAAAAGAAAAGAAAAGAAAATCGTGTTGCTTCTCAGCCTTTGGGGGCAATCTAGTCTTAACAGTGGATTTAGAGAAATACGCTTCTTTCATTGCAATTTGCCATAAATTGGCGAGTGTGGTGGTTTTTCTCAGTTATCAGTGTGAGATCTAGAATCCCCTGGGAAACAAGCCCTGGTGTGCCTGGGGAGGCTCTGTCTTGATTCCGTTAACTGAGATGGTCAGACTCGCTCCCTGTGGGCGACACTCTTCCCCAGCATGGCATTGTGTAGAGAAGAGCAGTGGGCTGAGCAGAAGCGCTCACCATCTTGGCTTCCTTGCTGTGCACGCGGATGACCAGCTGACTCGACTCCGTGGCCGACGAACTATAACCTGGATCGTGAAGCAAAATAAAACTTTTCAACGTTTATGACGCTTTCCTTGACATATTTTATCACAGTGACAGAAACATAACTAAGACAGGTAAATATAATTACCATTTTCAATACTAGAAAATACACCTTCCTTCGGAACTTTGGTTTTCGTCTTCTCTGGCTATGAAAGGCCTGATGCCAACAGCGGTGACTTCCAGGCCAAGGCCTGTGGGCTTCCTGTAGCAAGTTCTTGCCTTATCTGGCTTGGAGCCTCTCAAGAGTTTGCAGGGTCCTGCCCCAGTGGACCTAGGCTCTGCGTGCTCCCTGTGGGTGACACTGGTTCGGGTTCACTCAGCCTTGTTATGCATCCCTCACCCCAGGTCCTGGGCTGCTTTGATGAACACCATTTTGATCTTGGAAAGGGGAACATAAACTCAGGAGCTTCACATAACTATACCAGTGTTATCTTAGAAAAGTCAGTCCTTGCCTAAAAAAAAAAAAAAAATAATAATAATAAAGGAAAAAAATGCATACAAAGAGAACTAACACCTGGTGATCTTTTATTTTTGGTTCCAGACTCATGATAAAGTTTAGCTTAATTCCCGATATTGATTATCAGTGGGCCAGACATTGAGGGGGAGAAAAGATTGAAAGGTTGATTCAGGGGCACCAGGTTCCAGTTAGAGAGGGACAGAGGTTCTCGCGTTGCCGTTGTGTAATGGAGCGACTATTGATGACAGTGTTGTACTGTAAATTACAGACAGCTCCAGGAACAGTCTGATAGTTTATAGCACACTGAAATGATAAAAGAGGAAAGAGATATGTTAAACAAAACACCTTATAATGCAAGCATATGCCTAAACAGCAAATGGCACTCAATTAACATGTATTATTTTTTTATCTTTTTTGAGACAGGGTCTCCTTTAGTCCCAGATGGTCTGGAGCTCTCTCTGTAGACCAGGCTGGCCTAGAACTCACAGAGATCTGCCTGTCTCTGCCTCCTGAGTGCTGGGATTAAAGTCGTGCAGCGGCACCATGCCTGGCAATATGTATAACTTTTATGTATCATTTAAAATTAACTTAATAAAAGATGATGGATATGGACAGAGTGGTGCATGCCTCATCCTAGTGCCTGGGAGGCAGAGTGTTATGGGACTGTTCTGGGGAGACATGAACTAGGGGCCTGTTCACCCCAGATGGGAACTCACAATGGACCACAATAAGGAGACCACCAGGGATGACCCAATGAGCCTTACTGGGGTCACTTATAGGAATACGGTAAGGGGTTACTTACCAGGGAAGAAAGTACTCAAAGACAGCTCTATCTTGAAAGCCAATCCCAGTATGGATGACGGTTGAGGAGAGTTAGAAACTTGGAGACTGACCCACTCACAGGCGGCTCAAAGGCTGGAGAGCAACTTTTTCAGGTCAGTTAGTGGAACCGAGGCTCTTCTAGGCAGCTGGTCTCCTGCACACAGCATGGCTGGTCTCTCACCATCGTTAGGGAGGAGGAAGCCTAGTGAATCTGGTCAGTTTCAGGGACTTCCTGAAGCTACTCTGTTTTTCCTGAGTTTAGGAACTTCCAGACTGGATGGACTGTTTTCTCACCCCCAGAGCATCCTGCTGTTTCAGGTCTGGGAACATCCTGCTCCTTAAGGAGCCGCCAGGATGGAGTGCTGTGACCGGAGGAAACTGCTGCGTGGCACAGGAGCAAGCGAGAGAATTGCCTCCAGTTTGAAGCCAGCCTGGCTTAGTGAGTTCAAGCCAGTCAGGGCTGCAGGAACAAGACCCTGACTCAGGGGTTGTCCCAAGCGTGGACTTAAAATCCAAAGGAGTCAAGGACACAAGTATTATGATGCAATCTAGTTATTTCCCACACAGCTCGATTCTATTAATCCTAAACTCACCTATTAATCCACCCTGTTCCTAGCCTAACTCGCCAAAGCTGTTCATTTGCGCAACCTTTTCTTAGTCTCCTGGAAACTGTGGAGCTGGGAGATTCTGGAGGGCCGCGGGCTGAGTGGGTTTCCAACTGGAGGGCCGCGGGCTGAGTGGGTTTCCAACTGGAGGGCCGCGGGCTGAGTGGGTTTCCAACTGGAGGGCCGCGGGCTGAGTGGGTTTCCAACTGGAGGGCCGCGGGCTGAGTGGGTTTCCAACTGGAGGGCTGCGGGCTGAGTGAGTTTCCAACTGGAGGGCTGCGGGCTGAGTGGGTTTCCAACTGGAGGGCCGCGGGCTGAGTGGGTTTCCAACTGGAGGGCCGCGGGCTGAGTGGGTTTCCAACTGGAGGGCAGGTCTGGTCAGGGTCGGCGTCTGAGAACAGATGATGACCGGCAGCAGCTAGTTGGTGTTCTTGACTGCAGCTTTCACACAGCGGGGGTTCCCCTGAAGGGAGTGTGAGCAACCTGTTCTGGCATCTCCCAAGGGGATCCCTGGAGGGGGTCGAGAGAGCTGGCACCCCACGGGAAGGTCCCCAGGGGGAGAGAGAGCAGAGCGGAGTCATTCTGCACTCCCCGGTTTAAGTAGGCTATGGGTTGGGGGCAGGGAGCGCACTTGGTCCGAGGTCCGGCCCAGGTTGTGGAGAGGCGGAGTCCCATCTGGTTATCTTGTCTTTTAGGCCGGGCAGGTTAATCAGCTGTGCAAGTTTCTCGGCGGATTCAGGGCCCCAGAAGGGGCTCTCAGCTGGTTATCAGAACAGCCTTGAGTGTAGTGCAGTTTCTAAGCTAAATTTACTTCACATTCACACATATTTTCTAAAGCTAAAGTCACCTCAAATTCACACAGCTTTTCTAATGCTAATTATGCTCCTTACAGGGTCTCCAGAGCGCCTAGCAGCTGTGTTTGCTTGCAGGAGACCAAGCCAGGTCAAAGTTCTAGCGGGAGTCGGGAGGGGTGAGGATGGGTGAGGAGGGGTGAAGGGTGAGGAGGGGTTATGGCCGCCAGGGGAGGAGTGTCAGTTCGCTTTAAGGGTAGGCCGGGTAGGCTGACCATGCTCCAGCGCACATGGATGGGCACACGCACCTGTGCACACATGTGCGGCACAGACTGGACTCCGTGGGTTATTGTTAAAAATGGATCATAAAATGTGCGTGCGTGTGTGTGTGTGTGTGTGTGTGTGTGTGAGTGTAGATCATCAGGAGTTAGGAGGAATGGCTAATGAAAATTAAAAATACATTATATCTATGAATCAAAGAATTAATAAAAATACATTTTTAAAAAGAGACAATGATGGTACATCAGTGAAACTTTACAATTCTCTCTCCTCCTTTCTCTCTCCTCTTTCTTTTCTCTCTCCTCTTTCTCTTTCCCTCTCTCTCTCTTCTCCTCTCCTTTCCCTCTCCTCTCTCTCTCCTCTCTCTCTCCTGTCTCTCTCCTCTCTCTCTTTCTCTTTCTTTCTCTCTCCTCTTTTTCTCCTTTCTCTCTCTCTTTTCTCTCTCTCTCACTCTCTCTCTCTCTCTCCTTAAGGTAGCTCAGGTTGGGTTCTGAAATGAAAGAAATCCTAACTACTAAAGGAACACATACTTAAATGTAGCTTTCACAACATGTCTGTGAGATATTTTTTCTCTTTGTTGTACAGATGGAGGCTCTTCTGGTATTAAGTCACCGAGGCCTTGCGCCTTGTAAATTTCCAGGAATGGCATTTGAACTTGAGTGCTTTGGCCTCTAAACCCTGGGCTTTTTCACTGAGTCCTTAACCCTTTGGGGGTGCTCTGACAGCAGGATGGATATCCCCATGGAGACAGAGACTCTAGGCACAATTAGCAATCATGGCAACTGATCCTGCCACTCTTCAGGTAGCTGTGCCTGCCCACTCCATCTGGGCACACAGCTGCCCCTTCTTTCTGTTAGTCTCTAACAAAACAGACTTTCTGAGAGGAATGGAAGAGTGTTTCTGACTATGTCTGAAACAGAGTTCCACAGCACCAGGCTTGCCACAGTTGGAGAACCCAGAGCAGGACTTACTTTGGAGGATTTGACCAAACTGAGTGAGTCTGTGCTCGCTCCTTTCCATTGAAAGCAGCTGCCCAGCTCTTTTCTCCTTTGCTTATTGGTCATTTGAAATCCATCACTGCCATTCTGCTGGAGAGGTGGTGATCCTGAGCCCCGTGTCCAACAAGAGAAGTGCTTTCTGGCTCCCCATGTGACCCAGGGACCAATCCCTTGATATTTAGCACAAGAATAGATTACATGAGAGAGCTAGATGTAGTTCCTAGGTCTTCCTAATAATGAGTGGTCACTGAAGACTCGTTTGCGGCTTGGAATAGAAGCAGGAGCTGGGATCCTGTCAGCAAGCCCTGGAGGGGCCTGTGAGTGTGGCAGGTCCAGGCTTCAGAGACTCAGTAGGCTCCTGGGGGAAGCCACCAACTTTTCCCCTTTCCCAGGGACTGATGCAGTCCTGTGGGAAGATCGGAGAAGCTCTGTGACCAGGAGCCTGGCTTGGGCCCCACACAAACCGCATGATGATTCTGTCTCAGATAAGGTGGAAGAGGAGGTTGTCCTCTGCTTTCTGCATTCGCGCATGTTACATACACACACTACATAGGATGTGTTTCCAGAATGATGATAAAACTGGATTTAAAAAAAAGCATGATACATCTTGAGAGGAGAGAGAGGAGAGGGAGAGCTCTTCTCCATAGAGAGATGAAAGCTAAAAAAGTAGAAGGGGGGGCTGGAGAGAGGGCTCAGTGGTTAAGAGCACTGGATGCTCTTGCAGAGGATTCCGGGTTGAATCCTGGCCCACATGGCGGCTAACAACTGTCTGCAACTCTGGTTGCCCGGAATCTGATGCCCTCTTCTGTCCTCATGGGTGCTACTACATGACGTAGGTGCACTTTTACACATGCAGTATACTCATACACAAAACACAAGTAATAAATAAGTAGAAGGGAAAATCTTCTGTGATGGTATTTTTGTGATAGTATTTTGAAATACCCAATGCAATATTTGGGTCATCTGAGGACCAGGAAATCCTAAAGCCATTGGGTAAAAAAACAATTAGAAAACAAGTTATCCATAAGTCTCGAATTTTCAAATAGCAAATGGCCAGGGGGAGGTGGGGTGACTCAGGGGTAGAGCACCTGAGGTACCTGGACACATGAGGCTCCGAGTTTAATATCTAGCACTGTTAAAAAACTAAATAAATCATCAGATCACAAATTATTAGTTAGCTTTCCTGTTGCTGTGATAAATCACTTTGATCAGAGCCAGTCTGAGTAGGAAAGGTTTACTTTAGCTTACAGTAGAGTCTGAGTAGGAAAGGTTTACTTTAGCTTACAGTAGTCTTTTGTCCAAAGGAACCAGAATAAAGCTCACAGACCGTGGAGGAACACTGTTCACTGGCTGGCTCCTCTGTGCCCGGCCTGTTTTCTACAACCCAGGACCATCCACAGTGAGGCCTCTTACATCACTCAACAACCAAGAAAATGCCTCATAGACATGCCAACAGGCCGGTCCAATAGAGGACGTTTCCAAAGTGAGGTTCCCTTTTCCCCGGAGTGTCAAGTGGACAACTGAAGCCATCCAACACCACCAGGCATCACAGGGTGAATGTGTCCCTGTAACAGACAAACAGAGCAAATACCGTAACCTGAACATTACTCACACACCACCAACGAGACAAAGTGAGGTAATTCTGTCCCTTGTGGTATGATGCAATGTGAAATAAATAAGAGAGTCATCTATTAACATTCTGCCCCATGTTAAAGCAGAATATAGTTATGGGGAAATAATCATACAAAGTAAAAATTGTTGACATTCTGCAAAATAAAAGATCTGGTCTTGCCAGTAAAGAAGGACAATGTGCCACAGACAGCAGAGGAGTCAGGAGGGCTGTTCTGGATAAAGATGAGGAAGACATCTGAGTAGATGCATTCAGGAGGGCTATTCTGGATAAAGATGATGAAAATGTCTGAGTAGATGCATTCAGAAGGGCTGTTCTGGATAAAGATGATGAAAATGTCTGAGTAGATGCATTCAGAAGGGCTGTTCTGGATAAAGATGATGAAAATGTCTGAGTAGATGCATTCAGGAGGACTATTCTGGATAAAGATGATGAAAACGTCTGAGTAGATGCATTCAGAAGGGCTGTTCTGGATAAAGATGATGAAGACGTCTGAGTAGCTGCATTCAGGAGGGTTGTTCTGGATAAAGATGATGAAGACGTCTGAGTAGATGCATTCAGGAGGGTTGTTCTGGATAAAGATGATGAAGACAGACGTCTGAGTAGATGCATTCAGGAGGGCTGTTCTGGATAAAGATGATGAAAACGTCTGAGTAGATGAAATGCTCAAACTTCTTTGGATCCTCAATTTTTTTTGTCTTTTTGAGACAGGGTTTCCCTGCTGTAGCCTCAGCTGGCCTGGAACTCACTATGTAGACCAGGCTGGCCTTGAACTCACAGAGATCTGCCTGCCTTTGCCTCCCAAGAGCTGGGAATAAATGCCTGTGCCACCATGCCTGGCTGGATCCTCAGTTCTTGAAAAAATCCATTGCAAGATGTGTTCAGTCCAGTAAGCTTCTTGCCACCAGTACATGTCCTATGACAAGATGCTAAACTAGCAAATATCCATAGTGAAGTTTATTTTTAAAAGATCTAAGTTCAGGGACTGGAGAGATAGCTCAGCGGTTAAGAGTACTGACTGCTCTTACAGAGGACCTGGGTTCGATTCCCAGCACCCACATGGCAGCTGAGAACCGTCTTTAACTCCAGTTCCAGGGGAATCTGATGCCCTCTTCTGACCTCTGCAGTATTTCACGACACGGGTGCACCTACCTACATGCAAGCAGTACACTCATACACATAAGTTAAATAAAAAATCCTTAAAAAGATCTAAATTCAGCTGGTGCATACCTTTAATACCAGGACTTGGGAGGCAGAGGCAGGTGGATCTCTTGTAAATTCAAGGCCACCCTGGTCTACATAGCAAGTTCCAGGCCAGCTGGGGCTACAGGGAGACCCAGTCTCAAAAAGACCAAAAAAAAAAAAAAAAAAAAAAAATCTAAGTTCAAAGTTACTCATTAATAGTTTTTAAAATGATTATGTGTTAGAATGATAGTATGTTCATTTTTAAATCTATAAAGGGTCAGGCATGAGAAACATAGGACTATAATCCTGGAATTTGGGAGTGGGCCCTGAAGATCAGCCGTTCAAAGCCAGCCTGGGCTATGTAAGATAAGCCAGCCTGGGCTATGTAAGATCTGGTCTCAAGGAAAGGGAAAGAGGGGCTCGAGAGATGGCTCCACAGTTAAGAGCACTGGCTGCTCCCAGAGAGGAACCCAGTTTTATTCCCAGCACCCACATGGTGGCTAACAACCGTCTATAACTCAAGTCCCAGGGGATCCAACGTCCTCTTCTCACCTCCCCAGGCATTACATGACAGGGGTGTACTTAGATACGTGCTTACAATACACTCATAAACATAAAATAAAAATAAAAAATAAAAAATTAAAAGAATATATATATGAAGGACATTTCAGGGTCATTTAGAGAGATTAAAGTCCAGAATACAGATCGGATGCTCCTACTTGGTTGTGGTGCTGGTGGTGGTCAGAACGCCCCTCTCCTTGAGAGGGCTTAAAGTGCTGGAATGGTTGTAATTTATTTTCAAATGGTTCAGTAATAAAATTGTGCAGATAGCATACAAACTATGTGTGTACAACCATGTGTGTAGAGAGAAAAGGAGGGCGACACGGAAACTAACTGGAGGAAACTGGAATCTTAGTGAAGAGTGTGTTGACTCAAGGCTTTTCTGAGGGCTTCAGAATTTTCAAAATAAAAGCATTGCAGGGGGAACAAAAAGAAGAAAGGAAGAGTCAGGCATGGTGGTGCACACCTTTAATTCCAGCACTTGGGAGGCAGAGGCAGGCAGATCTCTATGAGTTCGAGGCCAGCCTGGTCTATATAGTTGAGTTCCAGGACAGCTGGATCCATGTAATAATAATAACAATAATAATAATAATAGAAGAAGGAGAAGGAGGAGGAGGAAGAGAAGGAGGAAGAGGAGGAGGAGAAGAGGAAAAACATGACGAACACACTGAACACACTGAACCCTCACCTTTTGATGGAATTAAACGCAGGTAGGTCTCCAAAAACAGATGGGGGGATTCGGGAAACTGGGGAGACTTAACGGGCAGAGGAATCACAGAATGTCTTGAGATGAAGGAACTTTACATTCTAATGTTTAGACTGGTTCTAAGAAACAGCCCACAAGAAAATGTTTAGTGGTGATGGGGAGATGGTACCATGGATAAGAGTGTTCACTGCATAGCATGACAGCTCGAGTTAAATTACTCAGAACTCACTGAAGAAGCAGGACATGGCCCTGTGTGAGTGGTAACCCCAGCACAGTAGGAGGTGGAACAAGAGAAACACTGGTGTGCGCTAGCCACTGGACCAGCTTACCAGGTTCAGTGAGAGACCGTCTTAAAGAACAGTGGAGAGAGAGCAGGATACTGGATGTCCTGGGTGCCTCCATCCAAGAACTTCCACCACACGCAAGTATAAAGCACACATATGTTCACCACACACATGAGTATAAAGCACACATATGTACACTGCACACATCTCACTACACACAAAAATAAAGGGAAAAACAGGTAAAAAAAAAAGTTTTGTGGCAAAATGAATTAGGAAGAAAGCGTGTTCTTTTCTCTCTTGTAAGATCACAGTGAGCGCAATGAGCACATGACATTCTTGCATTTAATGTTACAATTCCTAAATTTGTTTGATCGTGGCATCTCTTTTCAGGAAGATCATTCCCATTATTTCCTCAGAAATAATGCTCCTTAAAACAGGGGCGGAGAGCAGGGCGTGGTAGGATACACCTTTAATTCTAGCACTCAGGAGCCAGAGTAGGTGGATCTCCTAAATTCAGGCTAGCCTGGTCTACATAGTGAGTTGTGGGAAGATCCAGTTTGAGTGAGGGGCTAGTTTCAGCTGGCATCCCCAGGACATAACATGGAAGTCATGATGTTCCTCTGACCCCGCCCCATGAGGGAGCAACTGGTGGTCCAGGCACATGACGCTAGGTGAGGCAGCAGCATACAGACGGTGTGACGCAGAAGTCTGGGACTGGCTCTGAGAGATGACATCATTTTGCTTATAAAGGTGACTCTCAGCATGCAATAAAGTGAATTCTCCATTACCAGCATAGCCTTCCCAGATCCATTGTTTCTGCGTGGGTACAGGCTGGAGCAGGCCTGAGTGTCGTGTGCTAGGGCTGGGTGGGGTCCAGTGGACCACCAGCCTGGTATACTAGTGTGGGGGTGGAAGGAGGCTGATCAGGTCACCGACCTGTGCAGTGAATTGTGAGTAGCTGTGGACCGAAGATCAGCCATCAGCCTGAAATTCCTGTCCATAGCCCAGCAGTTTCTGGGCAGGTGAGTGCACACGGCCAGATGGAAGTGTATTGTTCCCGGGCTAAGGACCTGGGTTTGGAAGTACCTCTCAGGTCGGTTCCGAAAGTAACCAGCTCACCTCTGCATCAAGAGGTCAGTCCCCCAGAAGTGACCACAGGCGGCCACTGCTTCCCTCCCCTTAACAGGACTGCACAGTACCTGCTTGTAGCCAAAGTCCTTACAGTGAGTTCTGAGACAGCCAGGGCCACACAGAGAGACCCTGTATCAAAAACAAAAAGAAGCAAAAACACCCCTAAATCAGTCTAGCTCTTTTTACAATTAC
The DNA here is from genome assembly GCA_009823505.1 of Rhizomys pruinosus. NCBI lineage: Eukaryota > Metazoa > Chordata > Mammalia > Rodentia > Spalacidae > Rhizomys > Rhizomys pruinosus. Next base: position 225,089 of record VZQC01009608.1, on the reverse strand, counting down.
TGTCTTTTCCAATGGTTTTTTTTTTTATTATTTATTTATACATACTTTTTTTATCAAATCTAGACCCGTGTCCCCCCCATCCCCCCACCCCTCCGGAGCTCATGCATTCTGCCAAACATGCTATTCATCTCTTTCTCAGTCTTTCTCAATATTCTCCATGGGGAAGTTGACTGTTTTTAGCAGAAGTTCACTGTTTCAGTCAGTTCTTTGATGCAGTCCTTTCTGTTGTTGTTGTTGTTTCCAAGATGCATCACTCCCAACTGCTTTGGACAAAAGCTCAAGGGGTCATGCACAGGAAATACTTACAACTGGGTAATTGGCACTAGCATCCATAGATGAGAGATACCATTCTTCATTTGTTTTTCTGGGACTGTGTTACTTCACTCAGCATGATGTCCTCTAGCTCCAGCCATTTTCCTGCAAAGCTCATGATGTCGTCTTTCTTTACTGCTGCATAGAACTCCACTGTGTAGATGTACCACATTTTCTCTATCCACTCATCAGTTAGGGGGCATTTGGGTTGGTTCCAATGTTTTAAAGATAGGGTCTCCCTTGTGTAGCCCCAGACTGCAATCCTCCAGCGTCAGCCGCTCCGATGCTGAGATTCCAAGTGTGTGCCACCCTGACTACTAAACGCACAGTCCCAGAGTCCTTGATTTTTCTCAAGGTTGCAGAGGGGAGCCAGTCCCAGAGCTCATCCTGAGGGGCTAGGACAAGGTGGCAACTCCGACTTGCATCTCCAGAAGGGAGCTGCTCCTTAGGAAGGTCATGAGGCTGGAAACAGCTCACATTATTCTGACCAACAACACCCCATATTTCCTCCCATTTATAGATATTCTACATATAGGATCTGTTTTGCAAACATGACACCTTTGTTTATAACCGTGGAGACATATGTTGTTTGCTCACAAACGACGGCATACGTGAGAGAACGAAATGATTTCTATATGTGCTGCTAACTTGGGTTTCACCCTGTGGTGCGGACAAAATGTTCCATAAGCTTGTGACAGAATCTTGCTGTCTTAAGTGACACTGTTTACTCTGGTGGCTGTGGCAGGCTAAGGAGGGGAAGCCATGTTGTACTGCTTTACAAGCCACTCCTCCAAGAACATACATCTGCTTTAAAACCACACAATTTCTTTCCTAGTGCCCAAGTCAATTTGCTCTGGGCCAGGCAGTTATTAAAGCCAGCTCTGCCTTTGATAGCTGCAGTTTGCATTCCAGGCAGGAGCACAGCCTGGGTGCAGGGCAGGCTGGGCTCAGGCTGGGCTCAGTCAACAGATGTCAGCACCGGTTGTAAAAGCCGCCTGCTCTGCCTCACAACTGGCAAAGAGAACTGAAGGAGTTCCCTTCCCTAGATGGCTTTTATCTCTGGGCTAATAGGGGAGGATGCTTAAAGGAGACAATTCTTGAGCAATAAATCCAGACAGCAAACAAAACAAGAGGAGCTGGAAGAAAATTACAATGTATGAGGATTCTTTTGTTTACTATGTTTAATTGGGATTCCACACATGAATGAAGAAGTTTTCTCCCAGGGTGGGGAAGGGAAAGAGCAGGGAAGGGTTTCAGGAGTGTGCGAAGCTTTCGGTTTCTTTTTTATTTCATTTCGTTTTACTTATTATCTTATATAGCTCAGGCTGGCCTTGACCTTGACTTTCTAATCCTCTTGCTTCCAAGTCCTGGATTACAGGCGTGTACCACCGTGCCTGGTTTGTGCGTGACTGGGAATCAAACCTAAAGCCGATGGGTGCTTGGCAAGCACTCTGCCAACTGAGCTACAATCCCCAGCCCCGCGTGCTTTTTTTGTTTTGTTTTGTTTTTCTTTTTGTTTCTTTGAGACAGGATCTCCCTGTGTGCTTTTTAATGTGCAAAACAGGGTGGTTCCAGCCCAGGAAAGTTTGTTGAGGACAGAAACAAACCCAGTCCCAGCGGGCACATGGTCCGTATTAATTGAAGAGGATCCTGGCTTTGTCGGTGGACCTAGCCACTTTCTTTCTCTAGGACATAGCCATGGCCCCAGAGGTCACATCATCTCCTGCCCCAGGCATTCCCACCTGACCCCTTCGGTTAATGAGCAGACTCAGTTCTCTCTCTTGTCGTACAGGGCCTCATCTTCAGTTCTTCCTAACTCACTCTGCCTTCTGCACTCACACTCTGTTGAGAACAAAACACAAAATGAGTGCGGACCACAGCTGCCTCAGTCCTGTGTCCTCTGTAGGTGTATCCAAGTGTCGGGTCAGGATGAAGAGGCGGCCAGATGACGCAGCCAGCCGGAGAACGGGGCGGGGGGTGGGGGGGTTGCAGAAAAAGTGAGACAGGGTGTGTTTCTCTTGCCAGCATTCCGTCCTATGTGGAGGGTGCTGCCCCGTGTGCTGCCACCTCTGGGGACATCCGGCTCCACAGAGCACTTCCTCCGACAGTGCAGGGTGGCGTTTACCATGCTTCATCTGACCCAAGGCTTTAGGAGCCATTGGTATTCTGCCAACTCTTAGCCGTTTTCTCTTTGCTTCAGGAATGGTTTGTCCAAATACATACTGTTCTTTCAGCCCAGATGTAGCCTGGAGGGGACATGAGGTCAGCTTTGATGCACAAGTCTTCTTCCTTCCAGATCCAGGATAGGCCTTCATAGTCGTAACGAGGATTTGGAGGGTCACACTGAAGAACTGAACAACAGTTCCGACTCACCACGGGGGTCGGGCAGATTCTGACTTGAGGATCCCAGCAGTACTGGCCACACTCATCAAGCCCTCAGCCAGAGCTGAGTATTAAGAGCTCCAGCTGGCCTTGCCACGGCCCCAACAGTCTCCTTCAACTAGACAAAGCGCAATCTCGTGTTTGACAGGACATTCCGACTACCAACAAAGCAAGCAAGAGCCTCCTCTAAGGTTAGGGAAGCTGGATCTTCCTTTAGAGACGTGGTGAAAGATGGCGAGCAGCTGTCAGGTTTAGAAAGGCCTCCTGGACAGGCCAATTACTCTTCGGAGGAGAACCCGTGGAAGAGAGGCATGGTGACATGGTGTGTCCGTCAGCTTCCTGTCACGGTGACAGAATCCCAGAGAAAAATCAACAGGAGGAAAGACTGGCTGGGGTCACACTTTCAGAGGTGTCATCATCACTTGGCGCCAACATTTTCAGGGTCCTGGTGGTGAAAAAGTTCGATGGCGACAGCATGGGGGAGAGGAGGCCAGCTCAAGACATCCCGGAAGAAGCAGAAGAGAGAGGAAGGGGCCAGGGTTCTGCAAAGGGCAGGACCTGCAGGAATGAACGTCTTCTCAGTAGGCCCCGCCTCTTCAAGGTCCCCAGTCCCAACAATGCCTATAGCGGCTTGAATAAGGAAAGTTTCCTCCTAGGCTCAAGTATTTAAACTTGGTCCCCAGCTGGGAGCACTGTTCCTGGAGTTAGAGGTGCAGCCTGGTTGGAGGAAGTACTCACCGGGCTGGCTTTGAGACTATAGCCCTCACTTCCAGCTCCCGCTGCTGCCACGCCTCTCCGCCATCAAGAGCTTTCCCTCTGGAACCATAAGCCTAAGCGAACTCTCTTCCTTGAGTCACTTTTGGTCTGTGTTTTATCACAGCAACAAGAAGTGACTAATACGCCGCCACAGCTGGCAGCCAAGCCTTTATCACACGGCCTGTGGGGGACATTTAAGCTCCAAATCCAAGCATACGGGTAGATTCAACTCATTTGTACTTCGCTGTAATGTCTGCATTCTTCTTTTAAAGTTTATATGCCTAGTGAAAATTGTAACTAAATACTGACTCCAACTCCTGTTCTGAATAGGGAGCAGTTACCTAAAAATAAAATATTCATGAGTTTGAGTTCAATAATGATTTTGTGTTTCTGTTATCAGGTATCTCCATTTGTTGCTCCAAGTCATCTCCATGCTTTTAGGAAGATGCTTCTATGAAAATATTGAATCACACAGCCCCCTTTTAGGAGTGCTCTGACTATAAAATTCTCCTATAGTTGTGAAATTTACATTATACCAATAGATTTTGATCATCGCCATAAAATAAGGAGTTCAAACCAACAGATGATTATAATTGACAACAGAAAAGTAGCTGTGAACTTTAAAAATATGCTAATGCTCGTCCCTGTGTAGAAATATTAGCCCAAGCTCTTTCTGCACCATATGTATGTGTTTGGAGTCTATTTTTGTAACAGAGCAAAAAACTCGGCTCCAAAATTACTGCTCTCCCTTTGAATTTATCAGTAGCAGCACTGATGTCGGGGAGTGTGAGTAAATGCTCCTGAAGCACAACTTGCATTGTAAAACTATTCGGCGAACATCCAGATCCCTGAACTCAATTTCAATAATGTTTTCATCAAATTCCCATTACTTGATAGTGACTATGTTGATCTAATCTTATTCACTTCTGCAGATCCAGAGCATCAAGAAGTGTGACTGAGGAGAGAGCCTTAAGGCTTGCCATCCAAGGGTGGGATGTCCAGGTCAACCCTCACAAATCATTTTAAAAAGTCAGGCAAGGTGGCACGTGCTTGTAATCTCCCAATCAGGGAAGTAGAGACATGTGAATGAATCCCTGTGGCACAATGGACAGACAGCCTAGCTTCCTAGTGAGTTCCAGGCCAGTGGAAGACCTTGTCTCAAAAAAAAAAAAAAAACGAAGATGTGTAGGAGAGATACGTAATGCTTAGGTGGTGTGAAAAACCACAGGTGAATGTATTATTTCAAAAATCTACTGAAAATGACACACATGATATCTGAACATGAGTGCATGCACACAGCTGAAGGCTATATAACAAGAATCACAATGCCAGACAGGAGGAACCTCCCTTTGAGTTGTTGGTCAGGGTAGTCCAAGAGACTCCCAAAATAACACAGGCTATTACCACAGCCCTTGATTACCTCCCAGAACCTGAAGGTAAGACCCTATTCCTGAAGGCAGGACATACTTCGGGCACAGGACTTGGAGCAATGGAGCTGGAACTCACCTGGAAGCCAGCTCCCTGAAGGTTAGCTCTCATAATTTGGAGGACACTATTCAAGCTGCTAAGAAAGAACATAAATCATTGGTCCAACCCCTATGTAAATATTAATAACCACAACAATGACCAGCACAGCAAACTATTGGTACAGTGGTGGCACTTTTATCTTGGGGGTAATCAACAGCTATCTAATTGGACTTAATCTTAGTAAGAGGAAACTCATGTGTGGCAGTGTAAACATAGTCAAATACATGTCTGGAGAAGTCATAGATCTTAGAGAAAAACCTAAGTATGTCATATCTCTAGACGAATGTAATTTCTTACTATTTGCTAAATATGGATCCTTACATTTACAGACAAGTATGCCAGTCACAATTATCAAATAAGCTTGTTTGCAACAGAGACTAGTACAGAGTTCCACAGCTGGTCACACACAGAGAATATAAGTCCAAGAGATGCCAAGCCCTAAGTGACACATCTACAGTGGAACCTTTACAAGGCTCATGAAACATAGTGGAACCAAGGGATAGAAAGAGAGCTAATGCATCTCTCAATTCTCAGCAGAGAAGCTCCCTCATGCAGCAGAAGGCCATGAATACAACGAAGGGCCCCAAATGTCCAAAGCGTAGAGAGTAGGAGTCTGCAGAGGGTCCTGGATGGGACTCCTATATTTCACCCACCCAGGGCTCAGGGACCATTGTGCAAGAAAAAAGACCGTAGGAGTTAGGGGAGGAGGTGTGTGACCATAAAGAAACGATGTCTTACAGGCTTCTGGGGCCTTGCTCATATGCGCTACAGCAGTGTTGTCAGCATGCATGATAAAACCATGCGAACTCACAAAACCCAGCACAGAACTGGGGACATGGAGAGCAGGCCCCAACCTCAGTGAAGAACTATTGGCAGCTGATCACTGCTGGATGAGGGAGAGTTGATCTTTAAGGGAGTGACTCTAGATAGGCTGAGGAGACCCCAGGGGATGAGCTTGAGCTGGGGGACATCTGGGGACACTAACTGGACCGGATAGAACTAGCAAATATGACAGAATGCATACAATCCAGCATGGGGGGCGGTTCTGGGGTGCATATGGGGGAGGTGATACGAAGATGATCGATATGTTTTGTATGAAATGCACAAAAATTCAATAAAAAATGCATTATAAAATAAAAAAGAAATACTGCATATTCTAAATAAAGAATGCTACACTTTAATCCTAGCACTTGGGAGGCAGAGGCAGGCAGATCTTTGTGAGTTCAAGGCCAGCCTGGTCTACAGAGCGAGTTCCAGGACAGCTGGGGCTACAGGGAGACCCTGTCTTGAAAAGACCAAAAATAAATAAATAAATAATAATGCTACACTTAAGAAAAACAAAAAAGAGAGACGCCACCCAAGGTTGTGTTTTGACCTCCACAGGGCCCCAGCCACAAGTGGCTCACATGAATAGGGAGGGTGGGAATTAGCAAAGTGCATTATATACCTGTATGAAAGTGTCAAAAAATAAAAGGAAATTCATTTAAAAATACACATACAAAATAAACACAGGGAGAGAGAGAGAGAGAGAGAGAGAGAGAGAGCACAATGGGTCACAAATGTAATCCACCCCTGGGGACACAGTGATAGGAAGTTTACCTCAAGTTCAAGGCCAGCCTGAGCTTCAGTACTAGACGTTGCCAAAAATAATAAAAGAGAAAAGACAGAACAGAGCACAAAATCCACAAGAGGCTTTTACAGGGATTGTGAAGAGAGATATGGACAGATGGACACCGTGTGGGTAAATGAGGGACACTTCTCACCAAAAATAAAAAAAAGTAAATAAAGTATGCGATTGCTTCTGTGTTGACGGTGTTTAATCTACTTCAGAAAGAAGGCCCATATTATTTTTAAAACACAAATTAAATCCTGATAGCCATTACTAAGGTCATAATAAATCAGAACTCCTATCTCAAAGTATCTTTTTTTATAACTTTTTAATTTTTATTGAGCACATTTCCTACAACATTTCTCAATCAAATTTAGACTCATTCCCCATCCATGCCCACCCCTCATGCCCCACCCCCATCAGAGCTCATGGATTCTGTCATACACAAGTCCTGTCTTACATCTTTTTCTCAGTCTTTTATGACCTTTTTGGTGCACAGGTTTACTGTTTTGGTCAGTTCTTTGAATAGGTTGCTCTCTCTCTTTTTTTTTGTTCCCATTTGATTTTATATTATTCCAAAATATGCATACATACACTCCACACATAAATCAAAATTACAAAATCTGAAAATAAACTACAGGTTAATTCCAAAGCACATTTAGAGAGTCACATTTTAACAGTAAAGTTGCATGCAGGTAAAAAGAAGTATAACTTTACATTCTCTCTGTTTTTTAGAATATGAATATTAACATTCCTATATGTAGAACACACCATAGGATTACATAAGGATAAATTATGAATGGTTGTAGCCTGTATCAATAAAAATAGAAAAGAGAAAATATTATTTTACAAAATATTTTTAACTGTTACATATAATCTTTTTTTTTTAACCAAAAGATGTCACGTTTTCCCCGAGGAAGTGCTTGAAGGCTCCTCCTTGGCAAACCCAAACAACCATCAATCCTGCCCCCGTGCTCCACACTGGGGTCCCTCCCCCCATGGTCACCCAAATGAGGTCCAGCAAGCATGCGTCCTGTCTTGATCTTCCTGCACTGGCCTCCATGACACAGCCTGGGTAGTCCAACAACGGCAGTCTACACTCTGAAGAGGCTGAAATCCCAGTAGCCACTCAGTCCACATGCTGGACATCTCCGTAGTCCCCATCTGGTATTGAAGGTTTGAAGGATTCTCAAGTTTTATATCTGAAGTACAATTTCTCAGATCTTACTGATTATTTCTGGTTATACTTTCCTTTTGGATGCTTAAGGCCACACAGTCAGCCCAGATTAACCAAGGTTTCTGTTTTCTCAAGGTCAGTTGAGGGTCTGGTCCTCAAGGGTCACTTGGGTTATTTGGTGGGGGGGGGGGAGCCCCTGGCTCCTTTTGATTTTTCAACCACCAGTTCCATCAACTCAAGGACACAGTTAGGTCTTGCTAGACCAGGCTTCTCTTTTTTGAAGCATGAACAGACTTTCCTCTTTATAGGATGGACACTGCCTGGAGTCCCATTAGTGGATCTCCAAGACCTCCCTGCACAGGAAGACTGGTGACTCACATTTGCAAGACATTTCAGAAGATGCCCCCATGCATATTCCCCTGAGACTTAGTTGACCTCTGAGGGCAAGGAACAAAGTTATCCCTTAGGTCCCTCAGCCAAATTGGTATGGGTATTAAGTATGGTCATTAAGCACCCAGAAAGGCTAAATTACACCAGCCTGATACATCACACCTATGCTAAAATTGTATCTTCTGAAAACAAACTGTGTTATTTCCATATCATATTTCTTTATTCACCTTTTTCCATTTTAACTTCATGTTACACTATAATATGTATATATGTCCACCATTATATACCAAAAATCCATAGTCTGAAAATAAATGGTAGGTTATTTCTAGGACCTGTCTAGGGATTCATAATATAAGAGCAAGGTTGTGCTCAGATCATGAGGAATATAGCATTAATGTTACTCACTTTGCCTTAGAACTAGGTACTTGGTGCTAGAATCCACAGATGAGGGATACCATTCATCTTTTGTTTTTCTGGGACTGTGTTACTTAACATAATATCTTCTAGTTCCATCCATTTACCTGCAAATTTCATATCATCTTTCTTTATTACTGCATAGAACTCCATTGTGTAGATGTACCACATTTTCTCTATCCACTCGTTGGTTGAGGGGCACTTGGGTTGGTTCCAGCTCTTCACTATTGTGAAAAGAGCTGCAATAAACATGGCTATACATGTATCTTTGCAGTAGGATGTGTCTTGTGGGTATACACCCAGAAGTGGTATGGCTGGGTCAGGTGGTAGGCTCATTTTGAGTCTTTTAAGTGTTCTCCACACTGCCTTCCACACTGGTTGTACAAGTTCACATTCCCACCAGCAGTGGATGAGTGTTCCCCTTTCCCTACAACCTCTCCAGCAGTTGGTATCATTTGTTTTCCTGATCCTAGCCAGCCTTATAAGAGTGAGATGATATCTTAAAGTGGTTTTGATTTTCACTTTCTTAGTTATTATCTATGTTGAGCACTTTTTAAGATGTTTCTCTGCCATCTCTATTTCTTCACTTGTGAAGTCTCTGTTCAGCTCTTTACTCCATCTTTTGATTGAGTCATTTGTTTTCTTACTTGTCTGTTTTTTGAGTAGTTTATATATAATAAATCAGAACTCCTATCTCAAAGCATCATTTGCTTTTGAGAGTATCTCCTGCTACTCCTGGAACCTCAATCAGGGGGTATTTAAAAAAAAAAAACATTTTGCTATTTTAATTTTTATGTGTATGAGTACACTCAAATCTTGCAATGCCTATGGAAGTCAGAAATGGGCATCTTGTCCTCTGGAACCAGAGTTACAGACAGTTGTTAGCTGCCTTGTGGGTGCTGAGAATTGAACCCAAGTCCTCCTCAAGAGCAACCGGTGGTCTTAACCACTGAGCCCTCTCTTTAGTCCTGGGAATTTTCTTTACATCTCCTAAGGTTTTCTTTGAGAACTCTTCTCCTGGGGTGCAAGATAAGGCTTCATCAATAATGAGGACTGTGATTTGGGGGTCCTTAACTACTCTAAAATAGCCAAGGAGAAGGGCAAGGACTATGACATCCCTATAGCCCTTCTTATGGGGAGGAGCAAGGAAACTGAAGTTGGAATATGGTTTTCCTGTGAGAGGTTTGGTGCATTCACTGGAATTTTGGCTCCTGTAGCTCATAGTCCTAAAGGTTTTACTGATCAGCTTTTTGTTTGTGCCTCGAGAATAAGAACTTCCGTGGTGAAGCAATCCCTCTCCTTTGATCCTGCCCCTTAACTGACTGTTGCCCTGCTGCTATACTTAACCGCACTGCACTGGTAAGTTCTTGAACTTGACACCTCCACCTCCGGGGCCTGTGACCTCACCCCCTTACAAAGGGGCCTGTGACCCACCCCTTACAGAGGCAGGCAGGGCAAGTGTGGCCCTGAAAACCCTGGAAGCTGAACAAGAGGGAGAACAATGCTGAGCCATGATTTGGAGAGGTGAGGCAGCAGCTTCAGAAGATGAAGAGAAACGTCCTCCATAAAGACAGGGTCAGAGGAGGGGGTGTTATGCAAAACAGGGAAATCCGAAACCAAAACAGATGCTGCTGCATAACCTGTTTGCCTCATTCTTCATTCATTCATCTAATGGGACGCAGAAACTCTTCTAAGCCCAGCATAAAGATAGTAATTAATATGCTCATAGCAGTGTATGGACTTGTGAGAGAATGGGGAGTAGGTTAGCAGAAGGAACTTCAAAAGTAAGTTGACTTGCCAGCCCTGAAAGCAGATGTTGGCTCCATTCAACCTCAATGAAACCACTTCGTGCTTCCTGTGGAACAGCGGGCTGCTAAGTTTCAGGACCTGATATTCACTTATATATTTACCAACTAATACAAGTTGACACCATGTTAAAAATGTACTACCACGTGACTTCCTGCCATAGTCCAAAGAAATTCACGGCAATAAAGGAGGTATTTATTGAGCCAGTATGCTGAGGATCCTTTTCCAAGCCTCACTGCTTTTCCTGGCCAGGTCTGAACAAAAAAGCAAGTCAGATTAAGAAGGAAAATGAAAGAGGGTGAGGCAGGTAGAGCACAGGAAAGGGGGGGGAAGAGGAGGAGGAAGAGGAGGAGGGGAAGGGAGAGGGGAAGAGGAGGAGGGGGAGGGGAAGGGGGAGGGGAGGAGGAGGAGGGGGAGGAAGAGAGCAAGAGTGAGAACAAGAAAGAAACAATTAACTCAGCGTCGCCTGGTGGGGCATGGCCATCGGCACACGGGGTCCAGGAAGCTAAGTTAGAAGGGTCTTCAGCTCAAGGCTAGCCCAGGCTATGTGTGTACCATAACTGTAGCAGGAAACCAGACAAAAGAAAAGAAAAGGAGGACCAAAAACCTTAACCCTACTTCTATGTACACAGAAACAATTCTAGCAGGAAAGCGAATATGGGATGATAAAACTGGTCTTGACAGGTCTGTTTAGGATCTGAGGTGATTGATTTCTCTACACTAGCCTGAAGGAACATAGGTGCGTGGTCACCATCCTCAACAGTGGGGTGTAGCTCAGAGTGCCTGGGACATGTTATGTTGTAGAACCCAGCTCTTCAGTCCTTGAATAAGAAAAGCAAGAAAATTTTCTTTAAAGGACAGCACCAGAATTTTATAAAGAGACATGATCTGAAAACATTTTTATACACAGACCCAGTGTGCCACTAAGTCAGAGGTTCTGTTTTCCAAAGAGGGATGATTTACCACACCTGGGAAGATGAGACAGGAGAAAGCCACAGAGCCAGGCCTGGCAGTTGGCTGGCCCAGGGGTGGGAACCTTGCCTGGCTGTTGTCACTGAGGGGAGACCAAAGACTGGGCTTCAGGCATTTGCTTCCCCAAGGGATGAAGATCACATCTGGGAAAAATGGCATCTGGTGAGCATAGGAAGTCATTGTTCCTTTCTTTGTGTTAATTGGCCGTGGGGCGTCAGGAACGTTCACCTCCCCCAACGATGGTAGAACCAGCACCCCTGAACAACTTGTTAATGTGCCTGAACTGAAAAAGAAATTATACTTCTAGGCTTGATGAATGAATACGATCGCACCTCATAGGGGTCATGGAGATTTATGAGTAAGAGCCAGGGAACTCTAGGAACAGTGACATTAATGTGGTATATTTAAAGGCAATGAAATCTGACGGAATTTGCCAGATTCAAGAGGAACTGCTCTGTGCACCATCCCAGCCCAGCATTCCACTTTTACAAGGACTCCTTTGTTGTCCTGTTTATACACAGGCTAATAAATGCTTGACCTTTTTTACTGGTGAAGGAACGGTTTGTGCCTCCAGAGCATATTATTTCAAGAAGCACAAATGAAGAGAAAGTCCGAACCCTCTGGGACAGATGGACTAAATATTTTTATATTGGAACCACATGGGAAGGCAGAAGCTGGCACACAGAGCGGGAGCTCTGATAAGCGAGCCTGCAGACAGCATCGGCGTTCCTGGGGCCTTGCAGGGCCTTGCAGGGGCTCCACAGCCGCGAGAATAAAGATGCCCAGCAGGCCCACGGAAGCAGGGGACGGAGTCGGGGACGCGTTCATGTTGACGTAGAAGGAACATGCGCAGTCATTGAGAGACCTGGTCTAGGGATCGTGTTGCTTTCGTAACTCTAGAGTTCTGTTTTCAAATGACTAATACACTTGAACATTTGCTTTCTACCTAGAGCTCAGCGTCTTTCTGAAGTCAGTTATTGGAACATCGCACCAATCATCAGTCCCACGAGACAACAGTTTACACTGCCCGTACTTTTTTGTTGTATTTTTTTTTTTTTTTAATTATTAAGGTGCTAAAAGGGCTACAAACTCTCCAAGAGAAGTGATGTTACGGGGAATTTCAGCTCATTGGTTCAAATCCTGGGCTTACACTAAGCCCCTTCTCCAGTGGCTGCAGCAACCACTGGGTGCAGGTTTGTCCCCTTCCTCCCAAGAACTGAGGTGGCTGCTTCACCCTGTGTGGTTGCCCCCCACATAACCCAAACATTTGAGTGTCATAGGAATAACATCCCGGTCGTTGTCACAATAACCGTGGGGTTATTCTGTAACATTGTCAGTGCTGTCTCCGACATCCTGTCTGGCCGTTCGTACCACAGAAAATAGTAGTTAACCATCGTGCTGGCAAAACATTTATTTAAAACTTCGCAAAATAATCCTGCTTCTGATTTAAAAAAGCCTCTGCCTTGGGGTTTTGCAGCCAGTGATAGAGAGTGGGATTCCAAGTGCAGAGCTGAACCACAGGCAACTAAATGCAAGGAAAATGGGAAGGCCCTCGTTCCTATAAGGCAATTGGTCTCACTGGGGGGCACAATGGACTCTGCCTGCACTCTGCCTGCATGATGCAGAGTTTACTGCTCCTCTGAGGCTCCATAAAAACATACGCAGAGTGGGCGAAGAGTCCTGTATTATGTGGTACGGGAATGAGGAGTCTGACTCCTGTGTGCCTCCCCTCCCCTGGGGAGTCTATGTTTTCAACATTTGAGTCTAGTTTCCCAGCACCTCACTCTCTGAAACCTTGCCTTCAGGAACAATCAGCTAAACTTAATCTGTTCTGAAAATGTAATGTGTGGCTCTTGCAGGTGGAGTTCATTGTAACAGAAAGTCAAGCCTCACAGCAGAGAGGCAAGAAGACCCCAGATTTAGCTCACTGTGTTCAGAAGTGGGAGATGTACATTGGCTTTATTGTCCATAAGAGACCTAAGCTTCTTTTCTAGCATTTCCCATACTAGGTGATGGAGGGGGGAATCGAGGAATTGCTATTTAAAGCCATTCAGCCATTTGTTCTTCAAGATAGTTCTATTTTGAATTGTCTCATCATTTTCTGTTTACCAGTATTCATTTTCTGCTATCTTACAGAATTAACACAAATTTGGTGGCTTAAAGTGACATGAATTGATAATCGTACAGTTCTATAGCTCGTAAGTCCAAAATGGATCTTTCCGGACTAAAATCCAGGTGTCAATGTCCTGTTCCACAAGCTCCACGCTTACTGGGCCTACCTTCCTCCTCTTCAAAGCCAGAACTACTGGTGTCGTTCTTACATCTCTTCCCTCCAATTTGACGCTCCACATTTAAAGGCTTTTATAATGACATTGGGTCTGTACAGATAATCCCAGATAACCTCCTGCTTTGAAGTCCGTTCACTCGTGACCTTAATTCCACCTGCAGTCTTAATGACTTCTTGCTACATGTATGGGGGAGGAGAGAAATTCCAAGGATTATGTGTTAGTTTCTTTCACATGAATATGGAAGAATATGAAAAAAATAACATGAGGGAGGAAGGCTTTATCTTGTCTCACTTTGAGAGGATGCAGTCCACTGTGGTGGAGAAACTGAGGCAGAGCAGCTCACTTCCAATCACAGCAGGCCAAGAAGCAGCAAGAAGGGAAATGCCAGCTCTTCGCTGGCATCCTCTTTTTGGCTTCAGTCTGTTTGGACCCCTGGCCAGTGGGGAGGTGATGCTTACAGTCAGGTCAGGTCAGCAGCCCTGTCTGAACCGCTGTCAGTCTCAGGGGCGCCCCCAGTGCCTTAGGTGACTCTAAACCAAGGTCAAGTTGAGGATGAAGATTGACCATTGTAAGGCGTCTGTTCATCCTCAGATCTGTTCTCAGAATTCTTGTGTTTTTACTACAAAGTGCTGGGCTGGGCATGTCTGGCTAAGCTGGATCCCACTGGCTCAGCTGTGATGGATAAACCCATGTTCATCATACAGTAACTGCCATACAACATTTCAGCCAACAGCACACTGAATGTAGAACAGTGGCTGTGTAAGATTAAAATGGCACTGAAAAGTTACTATCTAGCGATGCCATGGTGCTGGGACTAGCACAGCATGTTGTCTGCCACACTGCCCTCGTATAGAAGCTGTGACACCAATGTGATTTGCAGCAGTGCTTTACAATGGTATTAAGACACCGGGTTACTGGTTCCCACATTTGCCAGACTTTCATCATTATTTTACGGTGTATTCCTACTTATTAAAAAATTATAAAGCAGTATGCCATGGTGCATCGGCAGCCTCAAAATCTTGTATTTTCCTTATCTCTTGATTTTTATCCCTTTCTTGATTGCACACACAAGGTTAAATCAAGCAGCAGAGAATCTCTCTCTCTCTCTCTCTCTCTCTCTTTCTCTCTCTCTCTCTCTCTCTCATACACACATACACACACACACACATACACACACACTCTAACCTGGGTGCATACTCTATAGTGTTTCTTCAAAGACAAAGTTACCTAATGTGTATCTCTGTTGTTATGACACTAGATTGTAGTCACTTTATGGTCCATAAATCAACCATTTCAAAATTTAGTGGCTTAAACCAACAATGTTTGAATTATTCTGGGCTGACTGGGGATCACTGGCAAGTTTTCTGTCCTATATGGTAGAGCCGAAGTCACTCGTGTGGGTATATTAGGATGGGGCTCAGCTAGATGGCCTGTTAGCCGTGTGGGTGTATTCGGATGGGGGCTCAGCTAGATGGCCTGTTAGCCGTGTGGGTGTATTCGGATGGGGGCTCAGCTAGATGGCCTGTTAGCCGTGTGGGTGTATTCGGATGGGGGCTCAGCTAGATGGCCTGTTGGCCTCCACAGTCTTTGCCCTTTTCTTCCTGTGCTTTCATCACTCAGGAGTGCACTTGAATGTCCTTCTCATCTGGCAACCGGCTCCAAGGGGAACAGGAGTAAAGGCCGCCGGGGTGTGTCCTCCAACTGCTCTAGTATCCCTCCTGCCAAAATCAAATCGAATGCGAGCTCAGCCAGAACCAAGGGGAAGTGGATAGATTCCTCGTCTCTGTAGAGAGGTCTAAGAGGAGATTCTAGCCTACGGATAGGCCAGCACACGGTCGGCCTCTGTGTCCTGGTAGAGGCTGAAGCACTGGCTCAGTGAATCCGAGTCAGGTTGGGGTGTGCTGTCCTCAGCCTGATGGGGCAACCGCATCGAGTCCTTCGCCACACACTTACTTCACTTCCACCCTGGTTAGAGTCTGTGAACTCCCGGGCCAGCCTACATTACAGAGTGTGACTCTTTCTCAAAAACGAACAAAAAAAATTATGTGTCTATGTACGTGCTTTTATATCTATTTGGTGCCTGGCGCTGTGTGGAAGCCGGGAACAGTAATGGGCCCTTCTCAACCAGCAGGACTGTCAGCCATTTTTACTCTCATAAGTGTTTTTGGTCCAGAAAAGCCACCTTCCTGGGCGGCTGGAGTGGAGATACAGCTTGCTTGCTTATGGCTTCTACAAATAGAGCATCTCCTAGTTGGAAGAGTGAGGTACAGATTCTCTCTTTTCTCTAAAACTTTACTAGAAGGTCATTTAGACCTTACATGCCCAACCGCTTGATTTTCATCGTGTTCCAGGACAGAAGGACTTTTTCCTCTGCCCCTCCTTTCTATCGGATAGAAACTTTTCTCTTATTATAACTCCTTTATGAAAAGTTTGTCTAGACCTGTAGCTCAGTGGTAGAGTACATGCTTAGCATGCATGAGGTCCTGGGTTCAGTTCCCAGCCACACACACACACACACACACACACACACACACACACACAGCACATGCCTAGTCCGTTGTAAACCCCTGCGTTCCATCCCCAGCACCTCATAAACCCGGTGGTGCACATGTATAGTCTCAACATGTCCTGTGCTTAGGAGATGGGAACAGGAGGTGGAGGAGTTCAAGGTCAACTTTAGCTACATAGAAAGTTCAAAACTACCCTATGATACATGAGACCCTATCTCGAAAAAATAAGTAATAAAGAAAAAAAGAAATTACTATGTAGCCCTGGGTGGTCTGGAACTCACAGATCTACCTAACTCTTCCTCCTGAGTGCTAGGATTAAAGGCATGTGTGCCACAGCCAGCTGTCCTGATTAGGATACTTAAATGCCAGGCATGCCGCCTGCCACAGAGCATCACTACCCTGCAGTTGCAGGAACTGTTTCCCTTGGGACCATGGCTCTTAGCAATCCCAGCACCGGGCTCCTTGGAAGGTTTTGGGAAGAGCAGAGAGCATGCGCACAGTCTCTCACTTTGCCTTCCTCCCAGCAAACACACAACAGCATCTCTGCCTTCCAGGGACCAGTCATCTGGCCTATTCTCTCTATTCCTGGCTGTGCTAACCGAACACTCAAGGCTGGTGATGTATTAAGAGAGGCGTACTCATTCACCCTTGAGACTGGGAATCTCAAAGTCAAGGGGCAGACATCTGGTCGGGGCTTTCCTGCTGTGAGAGCCCATGGCAGAAGCTGAAAGAGAAGCGAGTCGGGATGGGAAGGACTGGGGCCTTTCATGTCTCCATCTTGTTAAAGTGGGCACTCCTGTGAGGCTGATGTTGATCCAGTCAGGAGTGTGGAGCTTGTGAGTGAAGCACCTCCAAGCTCTCTTTTTTCAACCTGGTAGCTGTAGACATAACCTGTGGTTGAGAAATTTAAGTATGGCTACACTAATGTCCTGTTATGCATGTTTTTTCATGCTCAATAGGAGACCTGGATATTTGAAAATACTTAGGAAACAATGAATACTAATGTGGAATATCACCCACCACAGCGCTCAGATCATTCCAGGAGGTTCTGAACTAATGGCATCGAATGCGGAAAAAAGGATTGAGGTATGGTGGCTTGTGCCTGTATTCTCAGCACTCAGCAGGCTGAGGGAAGAGGACTGACACAAATTCAAGGCCACCTAGGCTGTAGAGTGAGATCTTTTCTAAAATAAATCTATGCGGGTATATATAAGTCTAGATAGACGTAGTGTGTATGTGTATATGCATACATTTTATACAGATACATATGAAGAATAAGACCTGTCTTCACAACAGCTCCAGAGAAAGTATACTGTTTTGCTTCTCATCCACCTGTGCCCCTTTTCTAAGCCTAGAGAACAATCTGCGGAAGAGGGGGCGTGGTAGAATGTAAGGGCTGTGATTGGGGTGAATGGTGAAACTACAGCAATATAGTCTGGACACTCATTTGATCAACTTGATTGAACATATAAGCCCCCCCTACTGGATGGTGGGACCCATGGGCTGTGTGTGTTTGGGCACAACTGCTTGCAAATTGGTTTTACATGAAGGATACTTGTACTCATAAATTATCACTTATTGTTAAAAAATGAAAAAAAAATACTGAGAGAAAGATGCAGGACAGTTATGGCGGAATGCATGATCTGGGATGGGGTGGGGTGGGGTAGGGGGAAGGGAAAGGGAAATATTCCTGAACTGAATTGGAAAATGATGTATGAAATACACAAAGCATCAGTAAAAAAATGGAAAAAAAAAAAGACCTGTCTTCATACTTGAGAAGCAGAAGCAGGAGGATCACAAGTTTAAGGCCAGCCCAGAAAGCTTGCTGAGATCCTGTCTCAAAATATAATGTAAAGGAAGAACTATCAATGTAGTTCAGAGGTAGAGGCTTTGGTGCTATAAAAGCCTGGAACGTCTCGAACCCACAGCCTCACCTACAAGAGCATGGCGATCGGTTACTTCTCTGTTGCAGTGATAAAACGTCTTACAGAAGGACTTACAGAAGGAGGAGTTTATTTGGCTTATGGTTCCAGAGGGTAACAGTGCATCTCGGTGGAAGGCAGGGAAGGAGGTAACGAGCAGGAAGCTGACCTCACAGCTTCAAGCAGGCACAGGAAGCAGAGAGAGAAACAGGACTGAAGTAGGATGTGGCTGGGACTTCTCAAAGCCTGCTCCTTAGGGAGATGCTTCCTCCAGCAAGGGCCCACCTCCTGGGCCTCCACAAACAGCACCAGCAGCTGACCACGTGTTCAAACACATGAGCCATGGGGGACCCTTCACTCAGCTGCCACAGAGGGTGTTACCGTGAAAGGTTTGCAGCTAGGCCTTGTTATTCCTTTGTATTCTTTGGGCCTGCAGACTTTGATGTGGGGTCCATGCAGACTTTGATGTGGGGTCCATGCAGACTTTGATGTGGGGTCCATGCAGACTTTGATGTGGGGTCCATGCAGACTTTGATGTGGGGTCCATGCAGACTTTGATGTGGGGTCCATGCAGTCTTCAATGTGGGGTCCATGCAGACTTCAATGTAGGGTCCATGCAAACTTCGATGTGGGGTCTGTGCAGTCTTCAGCCCCAGTGGGATAAAAAGATGCAAACAGGGCTGGAGTGATGGCTCAGTGGTTGCAGCACTGACTGCTCTTGAAGAGGACCTGGGCTTGATTTCCAACAAAATATGGAGGCTAACAACTGGCCATGACTCCAGTTCCAGGAGATCCAACACCCTCTCCTGACCTCACTGTGTGACATGGGTGCATTTACACAGGTCAGGCAATACACTAATACACATAAAATAAAAATAATACACATTTTTTAAAAGGATGAGAATCTACCAACAACCGGATCTAGAACAAACCAAAAGTGGAAACCTAGGCAAAGGTCAGGTTTTCCCAGCGAAGAGCTGCTTTGGATCGTGTTTACATGAGACGAGATGATGTGGTGCCCTGGAGAGAGCAGTGGAACGGGAGTCACACTGGGATTTGCACCAAGCTCGAGTTCTGACAACTGCTTTGTGAGCATAGGTGATGCGTTCTCTCTGAGCCTGGTTTTCCAATTATTTATAGAACAAGAGAAGCCTTTCCTGATCTGAAGTTTTCTGATAATCCATTAGTGATGAGGAACAGAAGAGATGGGATAGTTCTAAGCCCTGTTCACTTGAGTAGGCTTTGATAAATAACCATGTGTCCATTACATTGCAAATACTACCTTTTATGCTGAATGTTGACTGGAGACTAGGACTGTGGCTGAGAAGCCTTCTATCCCTGGCTGAGGCCCATGCCTTGGCACCCCTGGAAGAAGCCTGTTGGGTCTGCAGAGAGCGCCGCCCACAGCCAAGTAGAGGCAGCAGGCTGCTCCTCATTGCACATTGCTCCAGACCACCCAGAATTCCATCTGGAGGCTGGAGCAAAGGGTGTCTGTTTCAATAGGCAGGAAGCTGTCAGGAAAAAGCCCAGAGGACCCAAACAGTCCCGTGTGTTCCCGGTGTCGCTGGTCGTATTAGTCTCTTCTCATCCCTGAACATCTTGTTCTGCAGAATACTTTTCTCATTGATGTGACAAACCCTGACAAAGGGAACTTAAGAAGTACTTGTGTTAGCGGACAGGAAGTACTTATGTCAGTAGACAGGAAGTACTTGCGTCAGTGGTTAAGCTGTCTGCTGCCAAGCCTGATGACCTGAATTTGATCCCTGGGAACTCACATGGTGAAAGGAGAGGACTGAGTCCCACAAGTTGTCCTCTGACCTCCACAAGTGCACTGTGACATGTACATACCCACATACATAAACACACACACACACACACACACACACACACACACACACACAGAGGCACACACAAAATCAATCAATAAGTAAGTTTATTTATTTATTTTGTCTTTTTGAAACAGGGTCTCCCCATAGCCCCAGCTGGCCTGGCAGACCAGGCTGGCCCTGAACTCAAGAGATCAGCCCCCCTCTGCCTCCTGAGTACTAGGACTAAAGGTGTGCACCAATAGACCCGGCTTAAATATGGCTCTTAACTGCCATGTGGGTTCTGGGAATCGAACCATGGTCCTCTGCAAGAACAGTCAGTGCTCTTAACCACTGAGCTATCTCTCCAGCCCATTTTTAAAATTTTTTTAAGAAGAAAGGAAGCATTTCTGTGGACCCATGGTTCAAGGTTCTAGGTCACCGTGGGAAGGTGGCAGGAACAGAGGCTGGTCACATCTCACCAGACGAATGCTGATGCTCGGGTCAGGAACCCAGCCTGAAGAATGGAGCCACCCACATTTAGGATAGGTTTTCTATCCCAAATAACTCAATCTAGAAGCTCTTTCACAGACAGTCTTAAAGGTTTGTTTCCTAGGTGATTCTTGATCCTGTCAAGGTGACTGATTAATATCACACCTTGTTGGAGGTGTTATAACAAAAGAACAATAGAAATGTATCACAGTTCTTGAGGCTGGAACATCTAAAGTCATGGACCAGAGGAGATGCCTCCCAGGTGTGTCCTTACATGACAGGAAGGATAAAATAATGAGTTCTACAAAACCTGTGTTAATAAGATAAGATTTAATGAAGGAACCCTCATAACCTAATCATGTCCCCAAAGGGACTTTCTATCACCCTAAGGATTAGGATTGTGACATGAATTTTAGGAGGACGCATTCAGACCATTGTACTTAAGAAAAATGGTAGAGGGAATTGTAAGAAGTGGCAAGTAATTTTCACAATTCGTTCAGGAGGAGGGACACTGTTGCAGCTGGAGGAATGGCTCAGCACTTAAGAGCACTTATCACTCATGCAGAGAACCTGGGTTCTCTTTTCAGCACTTGCCTCAGGCAGTTCACAGCTGCCTGGAGCTCTAGCGCCCTCTTCAGGACTCCACAACACTTAAACCCATGTGCATATACCTCCCCCATATACACATAATTTTTTAAATTAAAATTTAATCATACTAACAAAGCACAAGCTATTGGATGTACAGGCATTTAAGCAGTACTAATTATGTCAAACTAAGCTGCGAGCATAGACACAGATGCTTGGATGGTATGCTAATCCGCAAACTGTGGTTTCTCTACAAAGGGTGACAAGTTCTTATTGTGGCTTATAACATCTCCTAACCACTAGAGGACATAAGCTTGTGGCATCCACTGTGAGTTATTCCTCCAAGGAGAGAGCTAATAGCCAATTAGATTTGGGATATATATAGACACTTGGCTGCCACTGTTGCACAGTATCTCCAGGCTGTTGAGGTGTAGCTGATATTGATGGAGGAGTCTGCTTGGTCTCAGGGAGACCAATATTTTGCTATATTGCTTTAGTGGCCTTTGGTAACTCTCTGGCATTTCAGGCCATTGTCAGCTAGCAATGATGTCTCATAACATTTTTTCATGCTCACACCAGGTCTTCGACAACAGGGACTTACTGCCTTTCTCCTTGCATATATCCCACTTATAGGCACAAAGGCCTTTATAATTTGGGGGACGCTTGAGATCCCTAGCCAACATCTCCTAGGCAGAATAAATTCATTGCTGATGTCAGAGGCTTTCCTGTAGTAATATATTAATTACACAACTTATAAACACTTTACTACTTGAATTTGGCTCTAGATAGAGAATTATCCTTTCACAGTTCCTATGCCTATCAGTCGATTAATACGTTATGCTGTTTTATAGGAAATTACCACTGTACAATTGGCTCTAATTTACAGTTAGGGGTGGTTCATTACCATCATGTTTTTCTTTTTCCTATAAAGGGGAGAGGTAGGAAGGTTTCTCAGTATCTGGAAGGTAACCTTCATTAGGGCCCATTATAAACAGTCAACCCCAATATTATTCAGAGAGATGCTCAGTGTTGTGACTCAGGCAGTCTGAGGTTCCTCTTTCTTTAATGGTTCAGATGGGTCAACCTCTCTGCTGGCATTTCCCAGTCCATCCTGCACAAGCCAAAGTTGTACG
This sequence comes from Rhizomys pruinosus, assembly GCA_009823505.1. Taxonomy (NCBI): domain Eukaryota; kingdom Metazoa; phylum Chordata; class Mammalia; order Rodentia; family Spalacidae; genus Rhizomys; species Rhizomys pruinosus. The sequence goes on along the minus strand of VZQC01009608.1, from coordinate 203,009 downwards.
TTTTCAGGCATTTAGGTTGGTGTATTTTACCTGTGGGAACAATAAAATTCTCCTCCCATTGTAGTTTCAAATCAGAAAAATTGAAAATGTATCAATAGGATGGAAACACAGAGTTTTCCATTGCTATCCCAGAAAGATACTACCCCACCCCACCTCCCACCTCCCTCTTTTTTTTTTTTTTTTAGGTTAATGTTTGACCTATAGATGCCTAAGTTTGTATTTACACAACCCATAAAAAGGAGCAAGGCATAAGCTTTCATTAAATTTACCCAAACTTTTCTCATTGACTGTATGCTAATTATTTGGGAAGGAAATTTAAGCTTAGTTCCTTTAAATTGTCCTAGAGTAAAAGAAAGTTTATAATGTGATGTTGTATAATTCAGAAAAATATAAAGGCCATTTGTGTACCTTAACCCATCGTTACAAATTATAAATGAAACAATAACATATTATATTCCCAATTAGTTCAATGATGTATTACCATTTCCACCAAAACCTACACCTAAAATTAATTAACTAATCTAAACAATTCACTAAGCCTTAAAATATCCTATACTTTGTGATAAAGCTTGGGCAGAGTTTGAGTACCTGCTAAATAAATTTTACCCAATAAACACTTTGCTCTTTAATGCTTATGACTGGACTATGACTTCTACTTATTTGGGAAGTAAAATTTAAGCTTAATTCCTTTAAATTGTCCTACAAGTAAAGAAAGAAAGTAGTTAATTAAAATTAAAAAAAAATATAGAAAAAAATATGGAAAAGCTGTCAACCCATGAAGGGAAACAACCTGAACAGACTGAGTCCAAAATGACAACTCCAAAGAAATTAAACTGTTTTCTTCTCACCCACTTGTGCCCCTTTCCCAAAGCCAGGACAAATCTGCAGAAGAGGACGGGTGGGGGTAGATTGTAAGGGCTGAAGAGATGGGTGTGAATCATCAGAACTACAGGAATATAGTCTGGACTCCTAACTGATCAACATGCCTGTGCATACAAGCTTCTCCAACTGGACTATGGGAACCTTGGGTTGTTCAAAATTTGGACATAGATACTTGCAAAATGCACCAATTACCTAATTGTATGACATACTGAGTAACCTCAATGTTATCTGCAAACAACTGTGTCATTATATTGTAGAATCCCTTAAAAATAAACAAATAATAATAATAATAATTAAATTTAAAAAATTTTTTAATTAAAATTTAAAAAGAAGGTAGGGCTGTTCCCTGCCAGTCTTGAGTCCTCCACCTCACATCTCTGGACCGGCTTCCTAACCAGACTAGCTAAGCCCCCAGCAGAGATGGCTAAGTCCCTCCTCAGGGGGTCCCCACCCCCATCTCCCCTTGCTCCTGGTCTGCCAGACAGACCTGCCCACTGGGACTTTGGATCTAGCCCACCACAGCACAATCCAGTCCTCTCATCCACCCCCACTCTGGACCCAGGCCTGCTCTAATTCCTCTGCCTCAGATCTCTGGACAGCCTAACCCAGACTAGCTAAACTCCCTAGCATGGATCTCCTGATCCGTCTGACCAAGACCAGCCCTCCTACTGACCTGACTGGCCTACCCACTACCCTGTCCCACCATTCTCTGAAACACACACCTATTTATTTTTTATACCTGAACAAAAAAGCAACCAAACTATACAAATAATAACAACCAAAATTCAGTTAAACAAAAGAAGAATGGAAGTTCATACAGACACATATCCAACAAAAAATGTCCATATGCCCAAAATGCAGCACAAAAACACAAATAATATTAAAAACCAAGAGAATATGTCCCCACCAAAACTCACCAGTCCTATAGGTGTACTACAATGAGAACAACCCTGAGGAACCTCATGATGCAGAATTTAAAAGAACAGTCATAAACATGAATAAGGAACTTAAGAAAACACAGACAACTCAAAGAACTCCAAGAGGAAAGGCATAAACTTGTGATAGAAGCTCCAGAATATACACATATGTGGCTTAATGAAGTATCAAAAATAATTCATGACTTGAAAAGTGAATTAAAAAAAGAGAAATATTGAAGAAAAAACAAACAGAAATAAATATGGAATTGAAAAACTCAATAAGCCAATTGTAAACAACAGCAGAAAGCCTCACAAGCACAATGAAACAGAAAACAGAATATCAAGACTGGATGACAAAGTTGAAGACCTGGACTCTTTAAGCAAAAACTATGTAAAATTTAGAGAGAGAGAGAGAGAGAGAGAGGAATGGAATACACAGGAAATGTGAGACAACATGAAAAGACCAAAGTATTAATTATAGGCATACAGAAATGAGAAGATTCTAGGGCCAATGGCAGTGAACAGATCTTGAACAGGATTATAGAGGAAAACTTCCACAAACTAAGGAAACACTTACCTGTAGATATTCAAGAAGCACATAGAACACCAACTAGACAGGACCAGAACAGAAACTCCCCACTGCATATCACAGTAAAAATATTAAATGTACAGAACAAAGAGATGGCATTGTAAGCTACTAGAGAAAAACAACAACATATGAAGGAAATCCCATCAGAATCACAGCTGACTTTTCAGTGTAAACTATGAAAGCCAGAAGAGCCTGGACCAAAGAATTCCTGGTTCTAAACCACCATGGATGCCAACCCTGAATATTTTATCCAGAAAAAACTATCTATCACGGTTAAAGGGGAATGGAAAATTTTCCATGACATGAGTAGGATGAAAGAATTCGTGTCCCACAAACCAGCACTACAGAGAATACCCAAAGCTATACAAAGGAATGGAGACGTGAATGAGTATACTCAAGGAGCTACAGAAAGAAAACAAAGAAAGTTGTAATAATGAAACACAGAATAGGGCCACAAACACAAAGAAGTGAAAATGACAGCATACAATACACATCTTTCAATAAGAACACTAAATATCAATGGCCTCAACTCCCCTGTCAAGAGACACAGGCTAGTGGAATGGATTAAGAAAGAAAACCCATATTTTTTGTTGTTGTCTTCAAGAAACTCAACTCACCTTCAAGGACAGACACTAAAAGAAAGAACCTGAAAGAGGGGGGGTAGTAGGGAACAGATGTTATGGGGACAAGGGGGATAGGAGTGTTCTGCTGGGAGAGGAGAGAGGGCCATGAGAGCAGGGCCACGGTGGGTGGGGGACCTCAGGACAGGGAGAAGGTGGGAATGATGGGAGGAAGGGAGAGCAGAGATGAATGGATCTGTGGAGCTAGAGAACTCAGAGGGAAATATGTTGTCCCAAGATCCTCTGAGAAATGCAGGCACAGTGTCTGAATATTGGTGCATATGTGCACCTGGGCCGTATGGCAAGGAGCACAGTGCCAGAAAGGAAAGACCTCCCTTTGAGTGGTTGGTAAGAGTGATGCAAGAGACTCCCAAAATAGCACAGGCTACTTCCAGAGCTTGTGGTTACCTCCCAGAACTAGAAGATAAGACTTTACAGCTCGAGACAGGATATTCAGAAACAGGTACGACCTCTATTGGTGCAGTAGAGGCACTGTTATCTGAGAATAATCAACAATTATCTAATTGGACTTAAAGGTCTCTCAGTGGGAGGAATTCAGGGGGAAATCCTCTGTCATATCTCTAGACAAATGAACTTTCTTACTATCTGCTCAGTAGGGACCCTTATATTTACAGACAGCTGTACTACACACCACCCATCAAAGAAGTTTCTTTTTGTAACAGATGGAGGCAACTGCAGAATCCCACAGCTAGTCACACACAGAGAATAGACACCTGAGGGATGCCTAGCCCTAGGTGACACATCTCCAGTGGAACCTCTACACCTAAGGCACACAGAGCACAGAGGAACAGGGGTAGGGAGAAAACAGGTGCATCCCTCACTCTCCCCAGTGAGACTTCCTCATACAACAGAGTGTGATGCACACAGAAGGACACAACTAGCCAAGTTTTAAAGTATAAGAGAGTGCAGAGTGTGTCCCTGGATAGGACTCCTGTATTAAACCTCACCCACCCTCCGCTCTGGGGCCATTTTGGAAGAGAGGGAAGAAAGACTGTAAGAGCCAGGGCTGGTTCATGAGCACAGGGAACAGAAAACTTCGGGCCACTGGAAGCTGCTCACGTGAACTCGTGGCACTGGTGGCATCGAGCACAGATCCAATGCCATCTCAATCAGACAAGGCCCCAGTGTGGAGCAAGAGAAATGGGTGGTGGGCCAGCCCTACACTGGGAACTATTGAGTGGGGGAGAGTATGCTTTCCTTCCAGTCTCTAGACGGGCGGCCTGCACGCCAGTGGATGCATTGAAGGCCATCTGGGTCCAGATGCCTGACTGAATAGGACTTACCATGTGGGACAGAATGCATCCGGTGGGGGTCAGAGGTGTGCAGGGATGGAGTCTAAATTTGGTTAAAAACTGTTATAGGAAATGGACAAAAGCTCAATAAGAATTTTTTTTAGAGAGGGTAGGAACTCCCATTTTAGAAACCGAAATTTTGAGATCCTAAAGATAAGAGAAAATGGTTTTCCTTTCAAGCGCTTCTTCCATTCTTGAGTTCTTGGCTGTTTCAATGTGGAGTGGGGGGTACACATGGGAGCTATGGTCACAGAACAGAAGTTTTGGAGAAATGTTGCCAAATACCACTGAAGAGGCAGGCTCTGCCTTCCCCTGGCTCAGCCCTTCCAACACTCAGATGCTTTGAGAGAGGCTGGAAGTACGTACAGAAGACTGAGAGGTCTGGTTGTAGATGGCTTTTGTTCAAAGCAAGTGATATCCAAGCTCCATATCCTGAATTAGACAGATTAATTATGAAGGAAGAAGAAAATGAAAGGGTTCAATATTTATTGAGTGCTGTTTGCCAAGAACCATACTGAGTACTTTACCCACATGAATTAACCTTCGTAGTAGGTTAACCTTTATGGTGAAATTACCCTAAAATAGCTCTAGAGCAATGTCCTTATAGAGATAAATATGCTAAGGCTTAGAGAGATTCAGCACATTGTCAGATATCAGTTACCACAAGACAGAACCAGGCCTGGGTCTCTGCTGAGGGGGATAGGGGGAGAGAGAGAGAGAAAGAGAGAGAGAGAGAGAGAGAGAGAGAGAGAGAGAGAGAACATTGGGAAATGAACAGGGTCTTGCCCTTTTTTTTCTACCGCTACACTGCAACCCTAACAACATTCTCCACAAGTCTATCTCTCTGTTGTGTAATCCCTGAATTAGAAATCTAAATGATAAATACCTGTAGCCTAGGGGAGTTGAGGGGGTGCATCAAAATTAGACCTTTTAGACAAGATATGACAAAAGACTGAAGAGCTACTCGCTTCTTCCTACATAGAAACTACAATTGTGCATTTTAAATTTATTTCTATGTTAGGTGTCTGAGTGTTTTCCTTACACGTAAGTGCACCATGTGCATGTCATGCCCCCAAAGGCCCCAAAAGGTGTTGGATTCCCCAGAACTGGAGTTACAGGTAGCTGTGGACCATCATCTGGGTCCTGAGAACCCAGAGGACCCAGCCTGGTCCTCTGCCAGAACAGCCAGTGAGTGCTCTCAGCGGCTGAACCATCTCTCCAGCCCCAATGTCCCTAATGAATTAAAACCAGGAACTGTGGTGATGACAGTTGTGCTGTGTCTGCTGGAAGGGAGGAGGGGAACTGATCAGGAGTTCCAGATGTAGGCTTTCTACAGATGAATCCCTCATGGAATTCAGTCTAAAGCCAGAAATGACTGGATGAAGAGAACAGAGGTCAATCTAGTACTGGCTGAGTATAGGAGAAGGGGAAGAATCTCCCAAAATAAGAGGACGCCACACAGCGGAGGTCACAAGATGCTGGTATATGGGGTTTAAAACAAAATAAGAGGAAGCCACACAGCGGAGGTCACAAGATGCTGGTATATGGGGTTTAAAACAAATGAGGGGGGCTGCAGTGATACCTTAGTCTATAAGATACTTGCTGCTAAGCCTGAGGACCTGGGTTCTATCTCCAGAAGCTGCATAAAATATCTGGGTGTGGTAGTGTGGGCTTGTTACAGCACTGAGGAGGCGGAAGACAGGCAGATCCCTGTAGCCCATTGGCCAGCCAGCCAGCCTGCTGGGGAGTGGACTGCAGCAAGGACTGACACCTGAAGGGTCCCTACAGCCCATTGGCCAGCCAGCCTGCTGGGGAGTGGACTGCAGCAAGGACTGACACCCGAAGGATCCCTACAGCCCATTGGCCAGCCAGCCTGCCTGCTGGGGAGTGGACAGCAACAAGGAGTGACACCTGAAGGGTCCCTACAGCCCATTGGCCAGCCAGCCTGCCTGCTGGGGAGTGGACTGCAGCAAGGAGTCACACCTGAAGGATCCCTACAGCCCATTGGCCAGCCAGCCAGCCTGCTGGGGAGTGGACTGCAGCAAGGAGTCACACCTGAAGGATCCCTACAGCCCATTGGCCAGCCCAGCCTGCTGGGGAGTGGACTGCAGCAAGGAGTCACACCTGAAGGATTCCTACAGCCCATTGGCCAGCCAGCCTGCCTGCTGGGGAGTGGACAGCAGCAAGGACTGACACCTGAAGGATCCCTACAGCCCATTGGCCAGTCAGCCAGCCTGCTGGGGAGTGGACTGCAGCAAGGACTGACACCTGAAGGATCCCTACAGCCCATTGACCAGCCTGCCTGCTGGGGAGTGGACTGCAGCAAGGAGTCACACCTGAAGGATCCCTACAGCCCATTGGCCAGCCCATCCTGCTGGGGAGTGGACTGCAGCAAGGAGTCACACCTGAAGGATTCCTACACCCATTGGCCAGCCAGCCTGCCTGCTGGGTAGTGGACTGCAGCAGGACTGACACCTGAAGGATCCCTACAGCCCATTGCAGTCAGCCGCCTGCTGGGGAGTGGACTGCAGCAAGGAGTGACACCTGAAGGATCCCTACAGCCCATTGGCCAGCCAGCCTGCCTGCTGGGGAGTGGACTGCAGCAAGGAGTGACACCTGAAGGATCCCTACAGCCCATTGGCCAGCCCAGCCTGCTGGGGAGTGGACTGCAGCAAGGACTGACACCTGAAGGATCCCTACAGCCCATTGGCCAGCCAGCCCAGCCTGCTGGGGAGTGGACCGCAGCAAGGACTGACACCTGAAGGATCCCTACAGCCCAGTGACAGCTGCCTGCTGGGGAGTGGAACTGCAAGCAAGGAGTCCCACCTGAAGGAGCCCTACAGCCCATTGGCCAGCCCAGCCTGCTGGGGAGTGGACTGCAGCAAGGAGTCACACCTGAAGGATTCCTACACCCCATTGGCCAGCCAGCCTGCCTGCTGGGTAGTGGACAGCAGCAAGGACTGACACCTGAAGGATCCCTACAGCCCATTGGCCAGCCCAGCCTGCTGGGGAGTGGACTGCAGCAAGGACTGACACCTCAAGGATCCCTACAGCCCATTGGCCAGCCAGCCTGCTGGGGAGTGGACTGCAGCAAGGACTGACACCCGAAGGATCCCTACAGCCCATTGGCCAGCCCAGCCTGCTGGGGAGTGGACTGCAGCAAGGACTGACACCTGAAGGATCCCTACAGCCCATTGGCCAGCCAGCCTGCTGGGGAGTGGACTGCAGCAAGGAGTGACACCTGAAGGATCCCTACAGCCCATTGGCCAGCCAGCCCAGCCTGCTGGGGAGTGGACTGCAGCAAGGACTGACACCTGAAGGATCCCTACAGCCCATTGGCCAGCCAGCCTGCTGGGGGGTGGACTGCAGCAAGGACTGACCTGAAGGGATCCCTACAGCCCGAATGGCCAACCAGCCGCCTGCCTTGGGGAGTGGACATGCAGCAGAGGGACTGACACCTGAAGGATCACTACAGCCCATTCGGGCCAGCCCAGCTGGCTGGGAGTGGACAACATCAAGGAGTGACACCTGAAGGTGGTAACCTACAGCCGCACTGGACCCAGCCCAGCCTTCTGGGGAGTGGACGGCACAAGGACTGGATACCTAAAGGATCCGCTACAGCCCATTTGACAGCCAGCCAGCCTGCGGGGGAGTGGACTGCAGCAAGGACTGACACCTAAGTATCCCTATAGCCCATTGGCCAGCCAGCCTGCTGGGGAGTGGACTGCAGCAAGGACTGACACCCGAAGGATCCTTACAGCCCACTGGCCAGCCCAGCCTGCTGAAGTGGACGGCAGCAAGAGTGACACCTGAAAGATTACCTACAGCCTTGGCCATCCACCCTGCCCTGCTGGGGGGTGGACTGCAGCAAGGAGTGACACCTGAAGGATCCCTACAGCCCATTGGCCAGCCAGCCAGCCGCTTGGGAGTGGACTGCAGCAAGGACTGATACCTAAAGGATCCCTACAGCCCATTGGCCAGCCAGCCTGCCTGCTGGGGATGGAATGCACAAGGACTGACCCTGAGGTCCCTACAGCCCCATGGGCCAGCCCGCCTGCTGGGGAGTGGACCTGCAGCAAGAGTGAGGTGACACCTGAAAGTATCCCTACAGGTCACCATTGGCAGGAGCCAGCCTGCTGGGGAGGTGGACTGCAGCAAGGACTGACACCTGAAGGGTCCCTACAGCCCAGTGGCCAGCCAGCCCAGTCTGCTGGGGAGTGGACTGCAGCAAGGACGTGACACCTGAAGATGACCTCTGGTATCCAATAACACACACACACACATACACACGTGGTACATACAGGAACATAAACACATCACACACAGATATACAAAAGAAAGAAAGAAAGAAAAAGAAAAAAGAAAAGAAGTCACGGAAAAGTTTAGTCGTTTTCGTGGAACTTGTACTAAAATGAATTTCTCCTTTCTCAGCCTCATTAAACAGAATATAGTGACCATCACTTGACAGGTTCTTGATGGTTCTGAGCCCTGGCAGTGAGCATCAGCTGTGCTACCAGGGGCAGTGGTATAAAGCGTCTTCATGCACCCACTGCATCTTTCCTGCCATCCAGCACCTCTGTGGTGGCGTCTGCTCTCAAACTCCAGGGCCCCACATCTGGCTGCTTTCTGCTTTTACCACAACACCCTGAATAAACTGATCACTCTACTCTGTATGAAATGACAGCTGCCATGGAGATCAAATCACCTCATTTTCTAAGCTGCCTTCATATGGATCTCACTTCCCTATCCGCAAGTTAAAATACAAATGTTTGGAAGTAACCCTGTGCTTGCGCTGTGAGAAATTACTGTGACTCTGGCAGGGGTTTCCTTGGGATCACCACATCCTTCCATCAGGCAGTCACCAGCATCGCAGCTGAATTCAGGAGCATGTGTTTTTACAGTCTGATTATGCGATGGACAGGACAGTGTTCAGATCAGGTCACTTTGCTGTCCTTTGTTTCTAGATGATGTCACCTGGCACTCTCATCTCATCCTGTTATCTCAGAATCAGGTGGTCTAGAGTAGACACCAAGTCAGTGTCTCATAGCAAGCACTTGGCCTTCCACAAGGTTCTGTGGGTCAGTGGACATTTCTCCAAGGCTGGGCTGGTTCAGCCAGGGCTCCATTCCTTCTTCTGTCTGGGGCTCACTTCCTTACTCCAGATTGACTTAATTCTTATTTTCTTAAGGCTACGAAAAACCTCACCCCATGTCTTCTTCTGGTCTCCAGCAGATATGCTGAAGCTTATCTTATGTTCCTGGGGCAGACAAGAGAAGGTGAGCCGCACCATGAAACACTATTCAAGCTTCTACCTGGGCTAGTGAGGTGGCTCAGAGGGTAAAAACGCTAGCAGCCAAGTCTGGCAACTTGAGTTTAATCCGTTGTTCTTTCCCACGTGGTAGAAGGCCAGATCCAACTGTGACTCATCCTCTAACCAATACACACACACAGTATTACACATATGACCCCTCCACCTCTCCCCTTACGCAACCAAAAAGATAAACAGGGGCCACCCAGATAGGTTAGAGAATAAAGGAACTTGCTACAAAGCCCGACAACCTGCACTCTTCAATCTCTGGAAGTCACGTGGTGGAGAAAGAGAAGGGACTCCCAAAAATTGTCCTCTAACTTCTGCATCCATGCTGTGGCACACAATAAACTAAACAATAAATGCACATGAATAAATAGTAAAAAAATATATAAATGATATTTTATGGTTTTACTTGAAGCATCTACATGTGTCGTGTTGGTTAGTGTTTGCACAGCCAGAGTCAGTCATATTATCAAAGGCAAATTCAAGGGAGACAGGGATTGCATATCTTGATGGGAAAGGCTACAGAGTCAGTGCGTAGGATGCACATGGGGGTAGGAGAATGTATCTTTCAGGTTCTCTAGTGACAGAACCGACAGATGAATATACTACAGGGAGAGCTGCTAGGTTGGCTGGGAATTCAACAATGGTGTCTGCACACTGACGAGGCCAAGAACCCATCATGTTGCTGAGCCCATCATGCTGGGCAGCTCATCAGTCCCAGCCTTGCACTAAAGGCCTGGAGGATTCCTGGAGAGCCACCAGTCTTCAGATCATTGGAAGGCAGAGTTCCGATGTCCTCACTGGTGAGAGTTGAGGTGAAAGCAGCAGGCAAGGCAAGGCTGCTCTGCCCGCAGAATCCCCAGAGGTCATTGTCTCCCTCCTTGGTTACTCCTCCCAGGAAATGTCCTCACAGACCCACCCAGGTGTATGTCTCCAACTCCTCACCTCAGATTCATTTTATAATTATTTTTTAAGGCTAAGAACAGCATTATTTAAAAAATGAGGAGGCTGTGTGCTATTTCAGACAACTGAGTTACTGAAGGATCTGAAAAGTCTCCATTTGATGTCCTCAAAGACTTGGTCTTCATTTATACACACCTTTTCCTTAGACATAGAAAAAAATCAACAGAGATCTATGGTTCAACAAGTGATGAGTCTTTCCTCTCCCTCTACAGAAACTGACCTTTGGACAGTTCCTTCTAGAACAAAATTTCCTCCTTTCCCAAGCCAACCCTAATGGGTTCACTTTTTCAGACTCTGGGGCTGGGACGTATGATGTTTCTTCACTGGGATCACTTTATAATTTTTTTTTCAGACAGGGTCTCTCTGTAGCCACAGCTGGCCTAAAACTCACTACGAAGACCAGGCTGACGTTGATCTCACAGAGATCTCCCTGCCTATGGCTCCCAAGTAGGGGGGATTAAAGGTCTATGCCACCGTGCTGGCCACTTTCTAATTCTTACGAGCTAGCCTCTGTAATAACTACCCTAATGAACTGGATTACCTAGCTACATCCTTATCATCAATGACGTCTTCCCAATCTTCATGTCAAATCAAAGTCTGTGCTGTGAGATTAACATACCATCTTTAGAAACTCACTTGTAGTTTCTCTCACAAGTTGACATTCTCTTTTCTCTGGTCCATTCACTGCTTTTACTGTGCTCTTTTCAGAGCTTTGTTCCTCCTTCAATGATTAAATGTGAAGCTATAGCCTCATCTGCTTTTTCTTTCCCATATTATCTCCATATTTTCCACAGCCTCATAATAAATTTCCTGATCAATGGTTTCACAATCTATAACCTCAGTTCCTACATTTCTTCTCAGAGCTTGGGACCATTTTTCAACTGGTCCACTGAATACTTCTACCCAAATATATGACCAATACTTCTTGTGAAAACTATCTTAACTAGATACTAAGAAGACAGTGCTGGCAATATGTAACTGTGTACTTCTGGGTCATTTGATGCTATGTTGTCCTTCAGGTGAAAGGGACTGACTGGGAAGGTAGATGGAGGCAGTGAAGGGCTAACATTTGTTAAGTGAGCACTTTATGTTAGGTACCAACAGAAACAAGCATCTTTTAAACTGATTTCAAAGAGTAGATAAAGGGATGAGTCAGATGTTCAAATGGAATCTGCAGGGATAGAATGACAGAGAGCCATTTATCTCCAGAGAAAGTGGCAGCGATACTCCACAAGTGAGGGAGGCTGTGTCCATCCCCATGTCATAATAAATAAGATGTCTGACATCCTCAAACAAGTCTCAAACACTTTCCAATAAAGATATCTTGGAGTTTACAAAAGAAAAACATCCTTCTTTTAAGCCCCTGAGAATGTATTACCAAAGAAAATTTAGATTCTCTCCCTGATCAGAAAGCTTGGAGACTTCTAAAACCAGAAGTTACATTTCCTGGTTACATTTCTTCTGTGCCAGGAGAAAATTTCATTTATTGAAAGTCATGTTCTGGTAACTGTAAGCCAGGACGCCAAATGCTGAGTAGATTTTTTCAGTACAAATGACAGATTGTCATAAGAGAGCACCCCACTCCTGGTACCAAATGCTGTATCAGTTACCATTCTGTTGTTGTGATAAAACACTGTGACCGTGACCAAGGAAGCTTATAGAAGGAAGAGTTTATTCAGCTCACAGTTGCAAAAGGGCAAGATTCCATCATAACAGAGAAGCATGGTGGCAGGAGGGGCCAAAGCAGAAAGAAAAGAGCTCACATCTTCAAGTAGATACAGGGAGCAGGGGGCAACTGGAAACCAGCAAGACTTGAGAACTCTCAAAGATCGCCTCCAGTGATGAGCTCCTCCAGCATGGCCACACCTTCTAAGACCCCCAAAACAGCACCACCAACTATGGACGAAATGTCCAAATACTTGAGGCTTGTGGAGGACATTCTCATTCAAACCACCACATTCTACTCCCTAGCCCCCATAGGCTCACGATATAAAACACAAAATGCATTTTCTCTGCTTTCTAAAGTTCTTTACCAGTCTCGATATTATTTAAAAGTCCAGAGTCCAAAGTCTCTTCTGAGATTCAAGGCAATCTTTTAACAGTAAGCTGCTGTAGAATCAAAATTTCACACTTCCAACATACCATGGAACCAAAGAGACATTCCTATTCATTCCAAAAGGGAAGAATCCAGACATACTGAGGAAACATCGGACCTAAATAAGACCAAAACCCAGCAGGGCAAACACCAAATCCGGTAGCTCCATGTCTGACTTCTGAGACCTACTTCTAAATGGCTTAGATGGCTCAGCCCCTCCTGCTTTGTTGTATGCAACATACATCTCTCTCTTGGGCTGGTGCCTCTCCCTGTATGCAGCTCTCCTTGGCAGATGGCTCCAGTGTCACCAGCACCTTCATGGAGGACTCCACTACCAACCAGGCCTTACCATCACAGATTCACACAATGGCCTGTCAGGGCCTTCTATACACAGTGATGCCCTTGCTGCACACTGCCTGGCCCGCATGGCTCTCTGACACCACAGAAGAACCCATGACCCCTTTATGCTTGCATCTTTTGTGCCTTTAAAGCTAGCACCACATGAACAACAGTGCCAAGTTCAGCTGCCAGCCTGGGGTGGACTCTGGTCTGCTTCCTCCACATCATCAGCAGCTTCTCTCTGCACTGGTTTTCTAGAAGAAAACTCCTCCAGCATTTTTTTCCACAAGTTGGAGGCTTAGTTGGGTGTGGTCTTGCCCTGAAGGTACTCTTTCCAGGTTGTTTAAGTGCAAATATCTAAGCCTCTCCTTAACCACTATAAGCTTCTTATCAGAGGGATCCTCTATTTCAGCACCTGCCTTGGCTCCAATATTAAACTTCCTAGTGTTCTTTTTCTCTCCAAACTATTTTGAGTTTCTTTCTGCCCCACTTTGATTTGCATAATATTCACCATTAAGAGCTACACCAACACGTCTACATTAGGCTGCCTTGAAATTTCCTCCACCAAAGAAACTAGTCCATTACTTTTTCAACTTATCCAAAAGCAAGCTCTTAGGCTGTAGGCAGATTCCAATCAGACTCTGGCAAAATATCCCAGTTGCTTCTTAAGCCCTTATTTCCCTCTGGACCTACACTGTTCTCAGCACTACTTGCTTCCAGGCTTCTACTGGCATGGCCCATTAAGCTCTGCTCACAGCACTAAACCGTTTCTCTAGTCCAAATGACCCACGTGGTCAGGTCTGTCACAGCAGGACCCAACTCCTGGTATTGACGTATGTGTTACTCTTCTGTTGCTGTAATAAAACGCTATGACCAAGGGAACTTATAAAAGAAAGACTTTGAGCTTACAGTTTCAGAGGAGTCAGAGGCATGCGTGGTGAGAAGATGGGATGGCAAGAGGTGGCTGGAGCAGAAAGGAGCGAGTGCACACTGCAAGCAGGAACAGGGAGCAGGGAGCAACTGGAAGTCCAGCCTTAAGAACTCTCAAAGCTTATCCCTGACTGATGCACTTCCTCCATGTTAGGTCTCCTAAAGCCCTCCCAAACAGCACCATTAACTGGGGACAAAATGTCCGAATACTTGGAGCCTATAGGGGGCATTCGCATTCAAACCACCACGTTCCACTGCCTGGCCCCCATAGGCTCATGACCAGAAAATTCTCCATAATCTTTACCAGTCTCAATACTGTTCAAAATTCCAGAGTCCAGGGGCTGGAGAGATAGCCTAGCAGTTAAGAGCACTGACTGCTCTTGCACAGGATCCAGGTTCGATCCCCAGCACCCACATGGCAGCTAAGAACCATCTGGAACTCCAATTCCAGGAGAACTCCAGTTCCAGGGGAATCCGAGACCCTCTTCTGACCTCTGTGGCATTGCACGACACGGGTGCACAAACCTTCATGCAGACAGTACATTCATACACATACAAAAATAAATTTAAAAAAAATTTTTTTTAATTCCAGAGTCCAAAGTCTCAAATGAATGTTACTGATTAGCAACTTGCAGATTGTATGTTCATAGCCAAACTTACTCATCCATCATCACTGTTCTGAGGTGCTCTGGAAAGTACCTCAGTGGGCATAACTTGCATCAGATTCTGAACATGTCCTAAGAGGCCTCTGGTAGCTGGTTCTGTTTTGTTTCAGCACTGGGGGTTTGAACTTACGACCTAGTGCAGGCTAAGCAAGATTTCTACCGCAAAGCCACATCCCAGCTTTCTTGGCCTGGTTCTAAACTATTTTCTGGGATAATTTTTCAAAGTGTTGCTAGATCTTTCCTTAAAAATACAAAATAAAACTTCCTATGCTCTGTTTTATTTTTCACACTGCTAATGTACACAGAAGGTTCCAAATTGCAAAGCAGACTATGAAGTGATCAAAGGAAGGCTGGGAATATGCACGGAACCCCGCTCTCTAGGGAGCAACCCACCAGCTTTCCATATGGCCAGGATGACATTCGTTTATCTCTTTTTTATTTCTAATTGGATCAGATAGGAATCTGCGAACGTTACCGATTCCTCTTCGCTCCTGTTCAGTTTGTCCGTGTTGTAAATATTCCTCTGGAGGCACTGGGCTTCTCCTCACTGACCACGCACTGGGGCTTCCTCTGGGAAGCTGCCTGAGCAGAATGGGAGTCAGCCTGCCCTGACCCTGCCTCTAACGCAGTGGCTTTCTTATTGTCGGTAGTTGTAAGTACCACTGTTAGTGAATTTGGCTAGCAGTGTTTGAAGCAGATGAGATTTTAGCTCACGCCTTGATAACTGCATTGGCTCAGTCTAAGTGAAAGCCTTATTTTCATTAAAAGGAGCAGACATGCTGAGGAGGAAGGGGCTATTTTTACATGGGGACTTTTTTCTACTGAAACCACATGATAACACTGCTGTAAAATGATCTCCAGCATGCTGAGTTAGCTGAAGAAACAATATGCATGTTGCCAAAATCAAGTCAGTGCTATTCTGAGCCTCCTCTCCAAGGCCCTCTAGCTCTCCTTGGTGGTCATGAAGAAGGGACCAGGAAGGAGCTTCAAAGAAAGAATACATTATAGTCAGGGTGGAGGTCACCTACAACCACCTTCAGGAGCCCATGTAAATCCGCGGTAATTGTGTTATTAACAGACCTCCATCATTGATATATGAGAAGTTTTGTTGATTAGATATTTGCATACTACTGATATTTTTGAGTATGTATTATATATATATATATATATATATATATATATATTATATTTTTTTTTTTTTGTTGTTTCTCTTCTTTCTTTGAGGACAGGGTCTCCTTGTAGCCCCCCAGCTGGCCTGGAACTCATTATGGTAGACCAGGCTGCGTCTTGAAAACTCACAGGAATCATGCCCTGCCTCCAAAGTGCCCCTAGGATTAAAGGCATGCACCACCACTATATAGTTATATATATATATATATATATATATATATAATATTAGAACATTTTAAAGCCAATATTTTATTGAAGTTTCTTTTTTATTTCTATTCACAAAATACTTACAAATAAATCTGGACCCATGCTCCCCCCTCCCTTCCACCCCCACCCTACCAGAGCCTCATGCATTCTGCCAAACATATTTTTTTCATCTGTTTCTTCAGCTCTCTCAAAATTCTTGATGCAGAAGTTTACTGTTTCCAGTGCAGTTCACTATTGCAGTCATGTTCTCTGACCACAGTCTTTTCTGTTCTGTGTGGTTGTATATTCCTTCTCCACACATGCATCAACCCGCAAATATGCACATCGATGCACACATATATCATAGGTTTTAGCATCTCGCGCTTATATTTTTTAAAAAAATTATTTAATTTATTATAGTGTATGATGTGCAGTCTGATGTGGGTAGGTGCACCCATGTTATTCATCTCTCTCCCAGCCCCATGATTTTTTTTATTTAGGCTGAAGAATGTCATGTTCGAAGTCTCCTCCTTGGCAGCCCCAACACAACATCAGTTCTGCCCTTGTGATTCCAACACTGGGGTTTTCCCTCCCAAGTCAACAAATGAGGTCCAGTAAGCACAACGTCCTGTCCTTGATCGTTCCTTTGTGTCCATATACAGCCTGGTGAGTCCAACAACAGCGTCCTATGACCTGAAAAGGCAGAAACCCCATTAGTTTCTCCAGTATCCAACCAGTTATACAGTCCCCATCTGGCACTGAAGGTTTGGAGGATTCTTAGAGAGGCATGAGTCTTCAGTCCATATTGGAAGGTTGAAAAGCTGTGTCTTCTCACATCTTTGAAGGATGGCAAAAGCAGTGGCAGCTACAGCGTAGCTGCACTTGCTGGTAAGAGAGGCAAAACAACTGTGCCTTTTTTTTTTTTCTTTTTACTAAGAGCTCCAGTTTTATACCTGAAGTACAATTTCTCAGGCCTTACTATTTATTTCTGGTTATACTTTCCTCCTGGATGTTTAAGGCCACACAGTTAGCCCAGATTAACCAAGGTTTTTGTTTTCTCAAGGTCAGTTGAAGATCTGGTCCTCAAGGGTCACTTAGGGTTTTGGGGGGGAGGGGGGAGTCCCTGGCTCCTTTTGGCTTTTCAATCACCAGGTCTATCTACTCAAGGACAAAGCCAGGTCTTGCTAGACCAGGCTTCCTTTTTTGAAGCATGAGCAGACTTTCCTCTTTATAGACTGGATACTGGCTGAAGTCCCATTACTGGACCTCCAAGATCTCCCTACACAGGAAGACTGGTGACTCATATTTTCAGGACATTTCAAGAGATGCTCCATGCATAGTCCCCTGGGACCTCCTTGACTTCTGAGGTCAAGGAACAAAGTTATCCCTTAAGACCCTTGGCCAAATTGGTATGGGCTTTAAGTATGGTCGTTAAGCATCCAGAAAGGATAAGTTACACTTGACACTTTTAACTACTTTATAATACTTTAGAAAATGCTTGGACAAAAGCTCAAGCTGCCTTGTAAAATGAAATAGTAAGAAACACACTGATAAAATAATGTGGTTAGCATAATGCCATGACAAACTAGTTTTTTCCACATTCCTTTGATCTTACATTACTCTTAAATATACAAATATATCCTTCATCTGTATACCAAAAGTTCCTAACTCTGAAAATAAATGGTAGCTTAGCTCTAGAACCTGTTAAGGGATTCACAATATAAGAGCACAGTTGTTTTCAGATCACATTGACGTTGCTCAGTTTGCCATACAATTAGGTAATTGGTGCTAGCATCCACAGATAAGGGATATCATTCATCGTCGTTTGTTTTTCTGGGACTATGTTACTTCACTTAACATGATATCTTCTAGTTCTATTCATTTACCTGCAAAGTTCATGATATCATCTTCCTTTACTGCTGCATAGAACTCCATTGTGCAGATGTACCACATTTTCTCTTTCCACTCCTCAGTTGAGGGGCACTTGGGTTGGTCCCGGCTCCTTCACTATTGTAAAGAGAGCTGCAGTAAACATGGCTGTACATGTATCTCTGTCGTAAGATGAGTCTTGTGTATCCCTGTGGTAAGACCCAGGAGTGGTATGACTGGGTCAGGTGGCAAGCTCATTTTCAGTCTTCCAAGAGTTCTCCACACTGCTTTCCATAGTGGCTGTACGAGTTTACATTCCCGCTTGTTACTACAAGTGTTCCCCTTTCCCCACAACCTCTTCAGCACTTGGTATCATTTGTTTTCTTGATCCTAGCCAGACTTATGGGAGTGAGATGATATCTTAAAGTGGTTTTAATTTGCATTTCCTTAATTATTGCCGACATTGAACATTTTTAAAGATGGTTTTCAGCCATCTCTAATTCCTCACTTGTGAAGTCTCTGTTCAGCTCTATGCTCCATCTTTGGAGTCAGTCATTTGTTTTCTTCCTTGTTTTTTGAGTAGTTTATATATTCTGGAAATCGATGCTTTGTCAGATGTATCTACAGTGAAGGTTTCCTCCCATTCCGTGTTTTTTTTCTTCACTTCCTTGATTGTTTCTTTTCATGTACAGAAGCTTTTGAATTTAATGACATCCCATTTGTCAATTGTCGATCTTATTTCTTGCACAGCTGATTTAGGAAGGTTTTTCCTATGTCTATGTCTTGTAGGCTGCTGCCAACTTTTTCTTCTATCACCTTCAGAGTTTTGGGTTTCATGTTGAGGTCTTTGATCCATCTGGAGTTGACTTTTGTACAGTGTGAGAGGTAGGGATTTAACTTTATTCTTCTACAAGTGGTGATCCAGTTTTGCCAACACCACTTGCTGAAGATGCTGTCTTTCCTTAATTGAGTCTTTTTGGCCCCCTTGTCAAATATGAGGTGTCTGAAGTTGTATGTGCTCAAGTTTGGATCTTCAGTTTTGTTCCATTGGTCAACAGGTCTGTTTTTGTGCCAGTACCAAGCTGTTTTTATGACTATAGCCCTGCAGTATAGTTTGAAGTCTGGATTTAGAGATTCCCCCTTGTATTGCTCTTTTTGCTCAGGGTTGTTTTGTTTATTTGGGGTCTTTTGTTTTTCCACATGAAATTGAGGAGTTTTTTCCCAATTCTGTGAAGAAACTCTTGGGGATTTTAATTGGGATTGCAATGAATCTGTAAATTAATTTGGGCAGAATGGACATTTTTACTATATTAATTTTCCCAATCCATGAGCATGGGAGTTCTTTCCACCTCCTGATGTATTCTTCAATTTCTTTCTTCAGGGATTTAAGAAATTTTTGTAGAGGTCTTTGGTGTCTTTGGTTAGGTTTGTTCCTAGGTATTCTATTGTTTTCGAGGCTATTGTGAATGGGAAGTTCTCCTTGTATTCCTTCTTCATTTGTTTGTTGTTGGTGTAAAGAAATGCTACTGATTTTTCTAGGTTAATTTTGTATCCTGCCACTTTACTGAAACTCTTAATCATTTCTAGGAGTTTTCTGGTGGAGGTTTTTAGCATCCCTTAAGTAAACTATCATATCATCTGCAAAAAAGGATAGCTTGACTTCCTCCTTTCCAATTAGTACTCCTTTAATTTCCTTTTCTTGCCTTATTGCCCTAGCAAGTGTTTCAAGCACTATATTTGAAGAGGATTGGTGACAGGGGGCAGCCTTGCCGAGTTCCTACCTTTAAGGGGAATGCTTCTGTCTTTTCTCCATTTAGGATGATGCTGGCTGTGGGATTCCTATATATGGCTTTGATTACAATGAGGAATGATCCCTCCAATCCAATTCCCTCAAGGACTTTAAGCATGAAGGGATGCTGGATTTTGTCAAAGGCTTTTTCTGTGTCAATTGAGATGATGGTGTGGTTTTTGTCTTCCAGTCCATTTATGTGTTTTATGATATTAATTGATTTTCATATGTTGAACAATCCCTGCATTTCTGATATGAATCCAACTTGGTCATGATGGATGATCTTTTTGATGTTGGTCTGTATGCGGTTTGCAAGTATTTTGTCGAGAATTTTTGCATGTGTTTTCATTAATGAGATGGGTCTATAGTTCTCTTTCTTGGTTGTATCTTTGCCTGGTTTTGGTATTAGAGTGATGCTGGCTTTGTAGAAGGAATTTGGGAGATTTCCCTCTGCTTGTATCCTTCTAAACAATTTGAGTAATAATGGTTGTAAGCCTTTTTGAAATGTATTATAAAATTCTGCCATGAAACCATCTGGGCCTGGGCTTTTTTTAGTTGGGAGGTTTCTTATTACATTTTCAATTTCTTCATATACTATAGATCTGTTTAAGCTGTCAATCTCTACTTGGTTAAGCTTTGATGATTCCCAGGATTTCAGATTTTCATCCATTTCTCCTGGGTTTTCCAAACTTAGTAGCGTATAGGTTTTTGAAGTATTACCATATGATTGTCTGGATCTTTTCATTGTCTGTTGTGATATTTCCCCTTTCAACATGGATTCTATTGATTTGAAGTTGCTTTCTTTTGGTTAACTGGGCTAGAGGTCTTATTTATTCTCTCAAAGAACCAACTTTTGGATTCATTGATTTTTTTGTATTGTTTTCTTTGCTTCTATTTCATTGATATCTACTCTGATTTTTGTTACTTTTTCCTGTCTGTTGCATTTAGGGTTCATTTGTTGTTGTCTCTCAAGTGTTTTAGCTGGAGTGTTAAATAGTTCACTTGTGCTCTTTCTGTTTTTCTAATGTAGGCACCCAGGGCTATAAACTTTCCTCTTAGGACTGCTTTTAAAGTATCCCATAGGTTTTGTTGTGTTGTATTCTCATTGTCATTCGGTTTCAGGAATGCTTTTATTTCTTTCTTTATTTCTTCCTTGACCCTTTCATTATTCAGAGGTGTGTTGTTTAGTCTCCATGTGTTCTTGTATATAATAGGGCTTATCTTGGTATTGATATTGAGCTTTATTGCACTGTGACCTAATAGAATGCATTATTTCAATCTTTTTGTATTTGTTGAGGTTTTTTTCTGTGTCCAAGTATGTGGTCTATTTTGGAGAATGTTCTGTGTCCAAGTATGTGGTCTATTTTGGAGAATGTTCCTTGGGGTGCTGAGTAGAAAGTGTATTCTCTGATATTTGGGTGCAATATTCAGTAGATGTCTCTGAGGTCTGTTTGGTGTATGGTATCATTCAGTTCAGATGTCTCTCTGTTTATTCTTTTCCCAGGTGACCTGTCCAAAGGGCTCAGTGGGTATTGTCCTTTAACACTGGGAATGCTTTGCTCCACATTCTTCTTGCTTTCATAGTTTGCACTGAGAAGTCAGTTGTAATTCTGATGGGTTTTCCCCTTATATGTAACTTGTTGTTTTTCTCTTGTGGCTTTCAGAATTTTGTCTTTGTTTTGGGTGTCTAGCATTTTAACTATGATATGGTGTGGGGAATTTTTTCTCTGATCTTGTCTGGAGTTCTGTGGCTTCTTGTATTTGTATTGGTTTGTTCTTTTTTAGTTTGGGGAAATTTTCATCTATTATTCTGTTGAAGATCTGCTCAATACCATTCTCTTGGGATTCTTCTCCTTCCTCTATTCCTATGATGCAGAGGTTTGATCTTTTCATAGTGTCCCACATTTTCTGGTTGTTCCACTTTTGTGTATTTTTTAATTTTTTCATAATCTTTACTTGAGCTTTTTGTTAGATATGTTTTTAAGTAAAGTCAGCAGAAAGCAATATATAGACTAACTTTAGAACATTACAAATAGAGGAAATTTAAGTAGATACTTTTCAACCTTACTTTCCCTTAAAGTTGTTGATGTCCTCATTTATATTGCTGTTAATGTTACTATAAACATCATGATTAAATATAAATATGACAGTTACTTTACTAAGAAATGTATTAAAATACTTGTTAGTCCACACAGTAATTGTTTTATTTGTGTTTTGCTTTGTTTTGTTTTAGACAGGGTCTCCCTGTAGGCCCAGCTGGCCTGGAACTCACTATGTAGACCAGGCTGGCCTTGGACTCACAGAGATCCACTGCCTGTGCCTCCTAAATGCTGAGATTACAGGTGTGTGCCACCATGCTCATCCCCACAACAATCTTACCAAGCAGTTCTGTCTCCATTTGCAGAATGGAGTTTGTATTTCCTTTCCGGTCTTGACAATAACTGCCACATTAGAAGTTATGCTCAGCTGGGGCTGGAGAGAAGGCTCAGTGGTTAACAGCACTGGTTGCTCTTGCAGACAACCTGGGTTTGATTCCCAGCACTCAAATGACGGCTAACAACTGTCTGTAACTCCGGTTCCATGAGATCCAATGCCCTCCTCTGAATGTGAGCATTGCATGACACAGGTATACTTACAAAACTGCGGGCAATACACTCATTCACATAGAATAAAAATAATAAATGAAAAAATGTAAGGTTATGGTCAGCTAGTTTTAAAGCTGTGCAGACATGTGGCTGTCCAGATCCAGAGCCTGCCTTCCTTAGCAAGCCATGCTGCAAGGCCATGTTAATAAGGAGCTGGCCTTCTGTGCATCACACAGTGCTCATTCTTCACTGTCCCTGCTCTCTATCTCCAACCGTAAGAGTTTTAATGTGAATAAATTGGAATACAATAAAATGGAAAAATAAAGTTCCTCTCTCTTTGTAATCTTCAAGGGCTATGCTGATTGGAATGAGAAATGGCCCCATAGGTCAAGTATTTGAACACGTGGTCAGTTGGTGTCACTGTTTGGGGAAGGTCATGGAACCCTCAGGTGTGGCCCGGCCAAAGGAAGTGCATCAGGGAGGTGAGCTAGGAGAGTGCACAGCCTTGCCCCTTCCAGCTTCTCTTCTCTACTTCCTGTGCATGCTTGACTATGCAAGCTTTCAGCTTTCTGCACTGGCTGCCTCTGCCATCATACCTTCCTGTCATAATAGACTCTTATCCTTCTGGAACAGAAAGCCAAATAAACTTTTTAAAGCTGCTTTGGTCATGGCATTTATCACAGCAACATAAAAGTAACTGATACAAGTCCTATGAAGCACTATAACCTTGGTTTCACTCTAAATACTGGGATCTAAATACTGGGAGGATCTGTCCTCAGCTGCACACCAGCCCCTGAGTCGACGACTGCCTGTTTAAAGGCAGTTTTGTACTTGGCATAGAAATAACTTGGGCAGCTCCTGAGCAGCCAAAGATGTTCATGTGGAGGACCTCCCAACACGTCTCTTTCTCTAAATCAGAATTCCTTTTGGGCTAAAATTTTCCCAGGCTGGATGTGGTAGCACACACCTTTAATCCCAGCACTCAGGAGGCAGAGGTGGACCTCTGTGAGTTCAAGGCCAACCTGGTCTACAGAGCGAGTTCCAAGCCAGCTGGGGCTACAGGGAGACCCTGTCTCAAAAACACCAAAATAAATAAATAAATAAATAAATAAATAAATAAATAAATAATAAATAAATAAATAGCATTTCCTAGGATCTTGTAAGATTCAGAGCTTTGGGTAAGGAGAATAGCACACCTGCTAAGCCAGGACAGCCAAAAGTATCCACAGAATTATGAAAAGGTTGAGACCTGTTACCAATGGGAGACCACTGTTACCAAGCCCTAGGTTTGGGAAGAAATTAAGGAAATTTGGACAGAGGTAGAAAAAGATCTTCCTAGCCGGGCGTGGTGGCGCACACCTTTAATCCTAGCACTCGGGAGGTAGAGGCAGGTGGATCTCTGTGAGTTCAAGGCCAGCCTGGTCTACAGAGTGAGCTCCAGGCCAGCTGGGACTAAAGGGAGACCCTGTCTCAAAAATCCAAAAGAAAAAGATCTTCCTGCAACATATATAAAAAAGGAAGAGCTGTAGAAAGAAACTTTTAAGGCCTTTGCCAAGTGTTATAACACAATCTCAACTCTCGAGTCTTTTTTCCTAAAAAGATTTACAAATATGTTAATATTCGATGACTTTTGTAGAAGAGATTGACACTTCCGTGCTAAGGCTCGGCCACACAGTAGATAGTCTTTATACAGGTTCTACTCTCAGGACGGCTAACATATCAGGATGGCTAACACCTGAATATGTATGCAAAGACACCATCAGAGCCTTTGAGACAGCTATAATGGGAAAGCCTGGTCTTTCAAAGAAAGAAATAAGCTCAGCAGCACTTCCCAGGCTCTACATACAAAGAGGACTGGGCTGACGCACTAGATAGGGATATACTCCCCGTAGTAAATCCTTGTGACAGCAGGTGATGGAGAACATAGGGAGAGACCTTCTGCTTTCAGACCTTCTGTTTCTGAGTTGTTTTTATGTGGCAAGGGAAAGAACTGCATAACTGTCATCGACGTTTCCTCAGGACATAGCAACCTGTGATAGAAGTGGAGGCATGACGTCATTGACAAAGCTGTCTTTCGTTGGTTCGCTTGCTATTGAACCTAAGTCACTTACTCGATGATTGAAAGCTAATTCCCAGACATGAGAACTGGCAAGAAGGAATTAATGTTTATTCAACAGTTGGCACAGAGAGGACGGGAATGAGCTATTAACACCCCAACCCCTTGAAAAGACTATTTTGAAGATGTTGTGCACAAAGGGGTTTTTTATAGGGAAGGAGGGAAGAAGGGAGGGGAAGGAAGGAAGAAAGGGAAGGGGGAAAGGAGAAGGGGAATGTGGAGGAGGAAGGGGGAGGGCAGAGGGAATGCAGCGGGACAGCCGTTTTCAGAGTGAAGACTGTGCTTCTCTTCTGGTCTTGACAATAACTGCCTCATTAGAAGTTATGCTCAGTTGGGGCTGGAGAGGTGGCTCAATGGTTAAAGAGCAGTGACTGCTCTTGCAGAGGATCCCAGGTTTGGTTCCCCACCCATTGGACAAGCATCTGTAACTCCAGTTCCAGGAGATCCGATGCCCTCTTCTGACCTCCACAAGCATTACACAACATGGGTGCACTTACATACATGCAAGCAATACACTCGTACATATAAAATAAAAATATTTTTAATGTTAATTATTTTAAAAAATTGGCAGAACTTACCTCGGAAAGCCCCTTTGAGGAGCCAACTGGAGTTCCTGATCGAGACAGTCCTGGGCAGAACAGTCCCCTCTCGTGACTCTTCCAAGTAAATGCACAAACAGTAGAGATAGCATCATCAAATTGGATGCTCACAACGTCTTCGGAAGCATGGACTAAACAGCAGTAGCATTTGTTGGAATGGTTTACCTTCTAGTCCTTCTCAAAGGCCTGTGCTTTTACTCGTGGACTGTTTTGCTGTTTTTTTCTTCCCTGTGTTGTGTGACACTGTTCCGGGGAGACATGAACAAGTGTCTACTCACCACAGATAGAGAACCCACTTGGAGAACTAATGAGTTTTAATGGGGTAACTTACAGAAATAGGAGTGAGGGGCAGAAATGACTCAGAGACAGGCACATCACCAAAGCCCACCCCAGCATGTGTGAAAACTCACAAAAGCTGGAAATCTAGAACATACTGCACAATCTGCAGGCAGCTCAGGGGGTTGGAGAGTGTCTTTTCTGGGAGCTTGGTTGGTCTAAGCCTCTTCTAGGCAGCTGGCCTGGTCTTTGCTTCTTCCAGGAAAGTAAGCTTGTCTGAGAGTCCCTCTCAGTCCTCAGGGCTTACATGCGTGCAGAGCAGAGGCTAGTGAATCTGGTCAGTTTCAGGGGCTTCCTGAACCTATTGAGTTGTTCACTTCCTGACGTATGAACTTCCTTGCAGGATGGAATGTATAACATCCTGCATCTTAAGGAGCTTCCCTCCGAGATGGGATGTCTACAGTAAAACAAGCTGTCAGAGTGGGGGAGGGGGGGGAGCGGCCCATCCCCAGACAAAGGGGCCTTAGAGGATGCTTCAAGGCAAACACGGTTGGGTCTGAAATGGGGGCAGGGGAGGGGGGCTTCCAGAGCCAGCTTCACAGTGAGCTCACGGGGCAGTGGACGGGGGGCTTCCAGAGCTAGCTCTGCAGTGAGCTCACGGGGCAGTGGATGGGGGGCTTCCAGAGCCAGCTCAGCAGTGAGCTCACGGGGCAGTGGATGGGGGCTTCCAGAGCCAGCTCTGCAGTGAGCTCATGGGGCAGTGGACGGGGGCTTCCAGAGCCAGCTCTGCAGTGAGCTCACAGGGCAGTGGACGGGGGGGCTTCCAGAGCCAGCTCTGCAGTGAGCTCACGGGGCAGTGGACACGGGCTTCCAGAGCCAGCTCTGCAGTGAGCTCACGGGGCAGTGGATGGGGGCTTCCAGAGCCAGCTCTGCAGTGAGCTCACGGGGCAGTGGATGGGGGGGGCTTCCAGAGCCAGCTCTGCAGTGAGCTCAGGGGCAGTGGACGGGGGGCTTCCAGAGCCAGCCTGCAGTGAGCTCACGGCGTGGGGGGGGGGGGCTTCCAGAGCCAGCTCTGCAGTGAGCTCACGGGGCAGTGGACGGGGCGGGGGCTTCCAGAGCCAGCTCCTGCAGTGAGCTCAAGGGGCAGTGGACGGGGGCTTCCAGAGCCAGCTCTGCAGTGAGCTCATGGGGCAAGTGGACGGGGGTTCCAGAGCCAGCTCTGCAGTGAGCTCAAGGGGCAGTGGATGGGGGCTTCCAGAGCTAGCTCTGCAGTGAGCTCACGGGGCAGTGGAGCGGGGCTTCCAGAGCCAGCTCTGCAGTGAGCTCACGGGGCAGTGGACAGGCTTCCAGAGCCAGCTCTGCAGTGAGCTCACGCGGGCAGTGGATGGGGGGCTTCCAGAGCCAGCTCTGCAGTGAGCTCAGCGGGGCAGTGGATTGGGGGGGGGCTTCCAGAGCCAGCTCTGCAGTGAGCTCAAGGGGCAGTGGACGGGGGCTTCCAGAGCTAGCTCTGCAGTGAGCTCACGGGGCAGTGGACGGGGCTTCCAGAGCCAGCTCTGCAGTGAGCTCACGGGGCAGTGGACGGGGGGGGGCTTCCAGAGCCAGCTCTGCAGTGAGCTCAAGGGGCAGTGGACGGGGCCTTCCAGAGCCAGCTCTGCAGTGAGCTCAAGGGGCAGTGGATGGGGGCTTCCAGAGCTAGCTCTGCAGTGAGCTCATGGGGCAGTGGACAGGGGCTTCCAGAGCTAGCTCTGCAGTGAGCTCACGCAGCAGTGGATGGGGGGCTTCCAGAGCCAGCTTCACAGTGAGCTCAAGGGGCGGTGGACGGGGGCTTCCAGAGCCAGCTCTGCAGTGAGCTCACGGGGCAGTGGAGGGGGCTTCCAGAGCCAGCTCTGCAGTGAGCTCAAGCACCGCCTGTCAATTTACCGCTATGATGTACATTGCAGAACCTAAAGGTGTCTGTCCCTGGGGAGAGATGTAGCTCTGAAACAGACCCCACTTCTTATACAATGGTAGGTTTCAGGACATATAATGACCTCATACTGCAACCCTGAGAGAAGGGACATTATCTAAGAAGGAACAGTTGTACCACTCTTGAACTATGAGAATATCATTTATTTTCACTTGCAAAATTAGCATATTTAACAGGCATGTAGGAGTCCAAGTTTACAGCCAATCACATTTAGGGTGGGTCTTCCCACTTCAGTTAACCTAATCTAGGTTAACCGAACCTCCCTCATAGACATGCTCAGGGGTCTGTTTCCATGGTGATTGTAAATCCAATTAAGTTGAAAATCAAGATTAATCATCACAATACTTAGAAAATAAAGCATTAAGCTGGGTGTGGTGGTGCGTGCCTTTAATCCCAGCACTCTGGAGACGGAGGCAGGTGGAACTCTTTAGTTTAGGACCAGCCTGGTCTACATAGTAAGTTCCAGTCCAGCTAGGGCTACAGGGAAACCCAGTCTCAAAATGACCAAATAAATAAATAAATAAAATAAATAAATAATATTAAAATACAAATAGGGCCAGGGCCATTGCTTAGTTAATAAATGAGTTTGCCGTGCAACCAGCCTGACCACCTGGGTTCAGATCCCTGCAATGCAGGGACGAAGCTAACGCTGCAGTGTGCACCACCCCAGCATGCCTACCACCAGCTGGGCCGCAGAAACAAAAGAGACCTCCAACAAGGCGGAAAGAGAGAAGTGACATTCAAAGAGTTGTCCTCTGACCTCCATACACGTGCTGTGACATGTGTACACCCACACTCACACAGTCGTTAATAAATAATATTCCAAATAAATCATTACAATTACATTCCCCATATCAGTTCCATTGGTCCTATATAATTAATTCTTCACCAGTTGAGTCTTGGTCAGCCACCAGATTTCACAAAGTTATCAACTTCCTGACCAAAACAAAAAGGAAAACCCAAATCTGGAAACCTTGACTGAGCCTCTCAGTACAGCCTAAAGGTTGTCCAAAATGTCAGCTTAGAGGCTTTTATTTGGAGGTCCAGTCTTCAAGAATCAGTGTTCAAGAGTACACAGCACCATCGTGTCCTCAAAGGTGTGTTGTCTAGCTTACAACTTACAGCAGAACTTTTGAGCACACATGAGCGACAGGCAGGACTGGAAGTGCGGAATGGAGAGCAAGGTTGGCTGGTCGTGAGTGTTTCGTAAGGGTTGGACCTGAGTTTCCACTCGATGGTGAAAACATATTATGGTCTGCAAGGGAGTGGTAGAGTCAGCAAGATTTGACTTTCCTCCAAGGTGAATGACCTCTAAACCGTTCCTGTGAATAACATTTTTACTGCACAAACTTAACATAAAGGAGACAGAACGTGCTTTCTGATTGGACGGTTCCTCCAATGTCACTTGAAATTGCATCAAGGTTTTTTAAAAAATCATTTCTAACATTTCCTTTTCATCAGTTGAAAGAGCAAATCTTTGTGATTTTTCCAGAGATTCTTGGGGAATCTGTAAGGTAGACTCCGTTTTAAGGAGTCCATAGAAGGCTGATCTTAGAATTGACATTCAGAAATCGAGGAGATTTTGTTCTCTGTAATCATGTGATGCAGGACAAATAGAATATTTAAGAAGAACATGGGTTTTACTCCTTCTCCTCTCTGTCCCTGTCAGTAGAATTCAGCTGACAAGTTTGTGGTTAGGCTGCTGACACAGCTAGACAGGACTGTGATTTTTAGAAAAAAAAATTGTTATGGGGCTGGAGGGGTGGCTCAATGGTTAAGAGAATTGGCTGCTCTGTCAGAGGTCCTGGGTTCAAATCCCATCACCCACCCTGTAACTCCAGTTCCGGAGGATCCAGTGCCTTCTTCTGACCTCCGAGGGCACTTCACTACGCAGGTGCACTTAAACACACATCAAATAAAAATAGTAAAGAAAGTATTACTTACATGTTATGATAACACCTTTGGCATCTAGTTGAGGACGGATGGAAATCGCAACCCAGGCCCAGGCAGCGGGATAAGCACCTGCGACTTCTGTCCTTCTTTGAAAACTTTTAAGATATTTTGAGAAATGAAAGTCTATTGTGGTGCTTTTAAATATGTATAATGCTTATGAATATGTAGTCCTATAAACTGTGTCAACTTCCCTTAATCGGGGTCTGGATTTTGAGGCTTCAGCTGCTAGGCCAGACCTCAGCCTAGAGAACATACCTGCTTCCTCTACAGTCCCAGTGTCCTGCCTGATCTCTCCCGAAACACAGGGACAGAACCAAATCAACAAAAGATGGAAAAGTCTTCCGGTGCAACATAAGCCTCTCTGAGTGGACTGCACGCAGGTAGCAATGGCCCAATTACCCCTTTCTAAGAGAGCTAAAGCAAGTATTTCAGTTCAATAAAGCATGAGTCAAATTCTACTTTGTCATTAATACAATAGTTAGCACTAAGGTGTCCAAGCACTTGTGTTTGCTGCTTGCTTGCTTCTCAGTCACCATCTCCCTGTAGCCCCACCTGGCCTGGAATTCGGCAACTACTACTACGATCCCCTTGTCTCTGCCTGTACCGTCATGCTTGCCTCCAAGCTCCTTCAGACAAAAATCTTTGAATAAGATCATCAAAACTAAGAAAACTGCCAAAACCTTAACATATTTTATTGCTTCTTTTCAGAAAAGCAAGACAAATCCAATTTCTTTTCAGAAACCCTTTCGTAGTTTTCTCTGTCATTTACATTTTGTCTTTCCTTCTTGGTTTTCCCTATTCTGAACAGCATTCTCTTTTAGAATTAACCACTTTTTCCTTGAAAAACAATTACTTTTGGAGCTGGAGAGCCGGCTCAGTAGTTAAAAGTGATCCCTAGTCTTGTGCAGGACCTGAGTTCAGTTCCCAGCACCCACATCAGGCAGCTCACAACCTCCAGTAATTACAACTCCAAGATCTAATGCCCTCTTCTACCCCCCTCCTCCTGGGCACCTACGCTCCTGTGTCTGTCATGCAATCACACGCAGGCACACACGTACATATAAACAGAAACTGAAAGAATGAATCTGAGAAACCACAACCTGCACCATTGCCACTGTCACTTTTTACTTGGTTTGATTATTCATAACAAGTATAATTTTTTTGTGTGAGTGCTGTGGTTAAGAATCAAAGGGTCTTCAGCATGCTAGGTAAGTCACTCATCTATGTCCCCAGCCCAAGAGAGTGTAACTTTAAGCAAATTTACCAACCTCTGACAGAGAAACTCAGGAGATGAATAACTGAAAACTATGATTTTTATATAAGCGAATGAGCATGTTCAGGACCGTGATCCAAAGGCGCTCTGTAACAGTGCAGAATAAGAAACAGGGTGTTTATATACCTAAAACCCATTTAGGGCTGGAGAGATGGCTCAGAAGTTAAGAGCACTGGCTGCTCATGCAGAAGACGGGGGTTCAATTCCCAACAGCCACATGGAGGCTAACAACCATCTGTAACTCCAGTTGCAGGGCATCTGATGCCTTCTTCTGACCTCCTCGGGCATTGCACAACATGATTGCACTTACATTCACATAAGATATACACACATAAGATATAAATAATAAATTTTTAAAAAGCATTTAATATTTGTATTTTATCAGAAATTATATAGGATTGCAAATATTTTCCATTACTTAATTTGATTTTAATATAAGTCCAAGATATTAAAGTTAACCTAGGATATTAGAAACTATGATCATACTACAAAACATGATTTTCATGTTAATAGATTGTCAAAATGATAATTCAATTTGACTAGGCACATAATTTTTGACACTGTTGCTGTTCTTAGTGTTTTCATAGAGTTGGAAGTCCAACCCAGGGCCCTGTGTATGTTCCCTAACACTATTCCATGGTTATCCTCCAACTTTACATGTTTAATAACCCTTAACATTAAGTAGTAATGTTAGTTTTTCATCAATAAACTAGCATACAAAGATGAGGTAATTAGAAAGCAAAGATCTTCTACTCAATACAGTAAAATTCAGTTTTCTCTTAAACCAAAATTATAAACTAGCTTGATTGATACAAAGACTTTCTGTGAATACATCATAAATATTTATATAGCTATATCATCATATAAGATGATTCTGTTAGCACTTCCTGAGATTATTTCTACTAAAAGACTAAAACATTTGGTGTATTAAAAGTTTAGTTTAGGGCTGGAGAGATGGCCTAGCAGTTAAGAGTGCCGACTGCTCTTGCAGAGGACCGGGGTTCTATCCCCAGCACCTCCGTGGTGGCTGAAAACTGTCTTTAACTCCAGTTCCAGGGGAATCGGACACCCTCTTCTTACCTCCGCAGGATTGCACAACATGGGTACACAGACCTACATGCAGACAGTACATTCATACACATACGAAAATAAATAAAAATTTTTAAAAAGTTTGGTTTAGCTGGGCATAGTGGCATACGCCTGTACTCCAGTACTCCAGAGGCAGAGGCAGAGGCAGGTAGATCTCTGGGAGTTCAAGGCCAGTGTGGTCTACATAGTGAGCTCAGGACAGCTGGGGCTACAAGAGACCCTGTCTCAAAAAAGAAAAAAAAAGTTTATTTCCTAATAATTTAAGACACATTAAATTTATGTGTTTATTATCCTCTCTAAGTCAACCAGAACAAAGTTTCTTTCATTTAAAAGATTTCATAATGTGATTTATTAATACGCTCCAGCAGTAAGAGAACATTGCACGGACGCAGCGAGAGGTGAAAGCATTGCTCAATTGCAGCAGACTGGATTCAGGGCAGTTCACTGCTCTGCTGTGGGTAAGCAGTTGACATGGGAACAAAAACTAGCCGTTCCTGTTTCCAAAGGACTGTTTTCCTTTCTAGTTGGCATGAAATACTTTTCTAACTAATCTGAACTCACAAGCGGACACAGAGACAAACAGAAAAGATGAACAAACTGGATTAGCTATCACCTCTCTCCTGATATAGCAAGCTCTATTATCCGCCTTACAGAGGTCACCACATTATCATATCATAAAACCAAAGTCCCATAACAATCCGCCATTGTGCATATCAGAAGGAAATACACACATTACCATCTCTTAACAAGAGCATGGAGACCTGTACAGCAGTCCTGGCATAGACGGATGTAGCCACAAGTTTTACCTCTCTCATGCTAACATAATTGCACTTAATATGCCTTTTAGATTATGCAGTTGATACTGACTTGAAACAGGATCATGGAATTGCTAGAGCCTGAACCAGCTATGAAGAGATCCTTCGTGCAAATACGACGCCTCCTAATGTGCAGTACTTCCACTTTTGTAGTGTAAATTCTTCCACAGTGCATATCTTCAAGCTATCAACACATGATCGTGAACACAGTATTGAGAACGGAGTGACCAGACTCTAGGACATCAGAAGATGCCAAAGTGACCCCAGTGTTCAGCACTGCAAAGCTCATCGCATATGTCTGTAAACAAGACTCATACTTACAGTGCTTTTCCTTACCGTGAACGTCTAACCGGAGGACTTACTTCGTTTTGCTCTTGGTAAGTTCACAAAATGTAGACAGCCCTTCTTTGCTTCAATAAACCTTCAGTGCGGTTATCTCAGGACCGGAGAATTGCGGTTTCTCATCTTACAGAAGCAGAAACCAAGTCTCTAAGAAGTTAATAACTTGCCCCTATTTCTGTAGCATAACACTTTGTGACGCTTGATGAAATCAGGGATAAAACTTTATTTAAAGTTGCACGACATGGCTACTGAGTCTTCTTTAAGTATATCATATATCATTCAATGTTTAAATATATCACTGTATCGTTCGATGTTTTTAATTTTTTATCTTTTATGTTTGTGTGCTTGTGGTTTATGCTCAGGTGAGGGAAGGATTACAACCAGAGCAGCAGGTGTTCTGCTCTGTCACGTTCTGTCTTATTCCCTTGAGATGCTGTTTCTCACTTAACCTGGACCTCGGCTGGCAGCTAGAACGGCCCAAATATCCCCTGTCTCTAACCCCCACCCCCCCAGGACCAAAGTTACTGGCAAGAGTGTCCATGCCCAATGCTTCACGTGGGTGTCAGGTACTGAACCGCGGCCCTCAGGCTGGCACAGAGAGCTTTCTTACCAACGGAGACATCCTGCTAGCTCAACGCGTTTTCAAGGCCTGTCATTTTAGTTTCCTTTTTCTCCTAGGTCTCTGTTTACGTAACATCTTTCTCAAAGCCAAGCACCTTGGATCTAATCAAACCTTACAAAACTGACTGGTTAGTACAGACCATCTTCCAATTGTTGCATTTATTTTGAACAACACCTTTACTCTTTTTTAATTTAATAAAATATTTTATTGATGTTTTATGAATTTCATCCATCCTTTCTCTGTCCAACTTAGCCACACTCCCTTCTCCGTGCCCCCCCACCCCCGTCCATGCATTCTGCCATCCGTGTCTTCCATCATGTTCTCAGTCCAACTTAGCCACACTCCCTTCTCCGTGCCCCCCCACCCCAGTCCATGCATTCTGCCATCCGTGTCTTCCATCATTTCTCAGTCCAACTTAGCCACACTCCCTTCTCCGTGCCCCCCCTCTTATTGGAGTGAGATGATAACTTAGTGTGGTTTTAATTTGTATTTCCATATTATTAATGATGTTGAACCTTTTAAAATGTTTCTCAGCCATCTTTACGTCCTCTTGGTGAAGCTCTGTTCATCTCTTTACCCATCTTTTGAGTAGTTCTTTTTTTTTTTTTCTTACTTCTTTGTTTTTTTAAGAAGTTTTATATTCTGGATGTTAATGCTCTGTCAGTGTATCACTGGTGAAGGTTTCCTCTCACTCTGTGGGTTTTCTCTTCCTCTTGATTGTTTCTTTTCCTGCAAAAGCTTTTGAGTTTGTGAGGTTCCACTTGTCAGCTGTTGTCCTTATTTCCTGTGCGCTGCGGTGGATTTAGAATTCTTTCCTATGCCTATGTCCTTGTAGGTTGCTGCCAACTTTTTCATCTATCACCTTCAGGTTTCAGGTTTCAGGTGAGATCTTTGATCCACTCGGATTTATTTTTGTAACAGTGAGAGTAGGGGTTTTAATTTTGTTCTTCTACAAAAAGTGAGAGCCAGTTTTGCCAACACCATTTGCTGAAGATTCTATCTTTCCTCCATTGAGCATTTTTGGGCATCTTGCCATATAGAGGTGGCTGAATTATATGAGATCAAGTTTGGATCTTCAGTTTTGCTCCATTGAGCTTTGGGTCTTTTTTTTCCAGTACCAGAGCTGTCTTTATGACTATAGCCCTGTATATAGCTTGAAGTCTGGTAAAGTAATCCTCCCTGTATTGCACTTTTCACTCGGGGTTACTTTAGCTATTCAGGGTCTTTTGTTTTTCCATGAATTTAAGGATATTTCCCCTAATCTGTGAAAAAAACTCATGGGGATTTTGATTGGGATTTCATTGAATCTGTATATTAATTTGGGTAAAATGGACATTTTTACTATATTAATTTTTCCAATACATGAGCATGGGAGGTCTTTCAATCTTCTGATGTCTTTTTCAATCTTCTACTTCAGGGTTTTAAATTTTTTGTTGTACAGGCTTGGTCGTTTGGGTTAGGTTTATTCCTAGGCTTTTTTTTGAGGCTGTTGTGATTGGGAAGGTCTCCTTATATATATCCTCTCAGTTGCTTATTTTTGGTGTAAAGAAAGGCTACTGATTTTTCTAGATTTATTTTTATCCTGCCACTTACTGAAACTTTATGTTTCTAAGAGTTTCTGGTGGAGCTTTTTTAGCATCCTTAGGTAAACTATTCATCATCTGCAAAAAGGGTAGTTTTACTTCCTCTTTTTGATTAGTACTCCTTTAATTTCACTTTTTTGCCTTATTGCCCTAACGATCATTTCAAGCACTATACTGAAGAGGAGTGGCTATAGTGGACAGCTTTGCCATGTTCCTGCCTTTAGGGGGAATGCTTCCAATATTTTTTCCATTTAGAATGATGTTGGCTGTGGGTTTCTTGTATATGGACAAAGCCAATTTTTTATTGAAGCTTTGTGCATTTCATACTACATTTCAAATCAAATCTAGATCCCTGCCCCCCCCACCAGAGCTCATGCATTCTGCCAAACATGTTTTCCATCTTTTTCTCAGTCTCTCTCAAAATTCTTGATGCAGAAGTTTACAGTTTTGAGCAGAAGTTCGCTGTTCCAGTCAGTTATTTAACCCAGTCTTCTTGTTGTTGTTGTTGTTGTTATTATTCCTTCCAATATGCATCATTCCAAAATATGTACATATGCATGCCACATATATCATAGGTTTTAGCATCTTCAGTTTATGAATTTTTTCTTTATTAGGCTCAAAGATGTCATGTTTGAAGGCTCTTCCTTGGCAAGTCCAAACCATTGTCAGTTCTGTCTTGTGTTCCACACTGCGGTTTCCCTTCCATATGGTCACCAAATGAGGTCAGTAAGCACCGCATCCTGTCTTGTCTTCCTGTTACTGGCCTCCATGATACAGCCTGGGTAGTCCAAAAATGGCAGTCTATACTCTGAAGAGCTGAAACCCAGTAGTAGCTCAGTCCACAAGTGGATGTCTCAGCAGTCCCATTGGCACTGAAGGTTTGGAGGATTCTTGGAGAGACATGAGTCTTCAGTCCATATTGGAAGGTTGAAAAGCTGTGTCTCATGTCTTTCAAGGATTGCAAAAGCAGTGGCATCCACAGGGTAGCTGCACTTGCCAGTAAAACAGGCAAATTAACTGTGATTTTTTTTTTTTACTTTTTGTCTTTTTACTAAGATCTCAAGTTTTATACCAAAAGTACAATTTCTCAGGTTACTATTTATTTACTCTTACTTACTTACTTACTTACTTACTTACTTACTTACTTTACTGATTTTTTTTGTTACTTCCTTTTGGGTGTTTAAGTCCACAACACGCCCAGATTAACGAAGGTTTTTGTTTTCTCCAGGTCAGTTGAGGATCTGGTACTCAAGGGTCACTCAGGATTTGGGAAGGGGGGGGAGCCCATGGCTCCTTTTGGCTTTTCATTTACCAGTTCCATCCACTCAAGGACAAAGTCAGGTTTTGCTAGACCAGGCTTCCATTTTTGAAGCATGAGCATACTTTCCTCTTTACAGACTAGACACTGGCTGAAGTGTCTAGTAGATCTTGGAGATCCTATTAATGGATCTCCAAGACCTCCCTGCACAGGAAGACTGGTGATTCACATTTGCAAAACATTTCAAGAGATGCCCCCATGCATAGTCCCCTGGGACCTAGTTGACCTCTGAGGGCAAGGAATAAAGTTATCCCTTAAGACCCTGGGCCAAATTGGTATGGGCTTTAAGTATGGTCGTTAAGCATCCAGAAAGGCTAAGTTACACCAGCCTAGCAATTTAAACTCTGTGTATATTTTACAAGCCTTGACAAAAGCTCAAGCAGCCTTATATAAGAAATATTAAGAACTGCCAATAAAATCAAATGTGGTTAGACAAACGTCTGGCAAACTAGTTTTTCCTCGTTCATTTTGATCTTATATTACTCTAAAATTGCATATAACCCTCACCCATATACCAAAAATTCTCAACTCTGAAAATAAATGATAGCTTAGTTCTAGAACCTGTTAAAGGATTCACAATATAAGAGCACAGTTGTTTTCAGATCACAAGGAATATAATACTAATGTTGCTCAGTTTGCCTTACAACTAGGTAATTACTACTAGCATCCACAGATGAGGGATACCATTCATTGTTTGTTTTTCTGGGACTGTGTTACTTCACTTAACATGATATCTTCTAGTTCCATCCATTTACCTGCAAAGTTCATGATGTCCATCTTTCTTTACTGCTTGCAGAGAACCCCATTGTGTAGATGTACCACATTTTCTCTATCACTTGTCAGTTGAGGGGCACTTGGTTGGTTCCAGCCCTTCACTATTGTGAAGAGAGCTGCAAAAACAGACTGTGCATGTTCTCCGCGGTAAGTAAGTCTTGTGGGTATATGCCCAGGAGTGGTATGACTGGGTCAGGTGGAAAGTTCATTTTCAGTCTTTTAAAGATTCTCCACACTGATTTCCATAGTGATTGTATGAGTTTACATTCCCACCAGCAGTAGGATAACTGTTCCCCTTTCCCCACAACCTTTCCAGCACTTGGTATCAT
>VZQC01009608.1:98971-162877 GCA_009823505.1 Rhizomys pruinosus | reverse complement strand
TTGATCCTAGCCAGTCTTATGGGAGTGAGATGATATCTTAAAATGGTTTTAATTTGCATTTCCTTAATTATTAGCAACAATGAACATTTTTAAGATGTTTCTCAGCCATCTCTAATTCCTCACTTGTGAAGTCTCTGTTCAGCTCTTTGCTCCATCTTTTGAGTGAGTCATTTGTTTTCTTTCTTTTTGCTTTTTGAGTAGTTTATATATTCTGGAAATCAATGCTTTGTCAGATGTATCTGTGGCAAAGGTCTCCTCCCACTCTGTGGGGTTTCTCTTCACTTCCTTGATTGTTTCCTTTGATGTACAGAAGCTTTTGAGTTTAATGAGGTCCCACTAGTCAATTATTGATCTTATTTCTTACGCAGCTGCTGTCTGATTTAGGAAGTCTTTTCCTATGCCTATGTCTTGTAGGAGGCTGCTGCCAACTTTTTCTTCTATCACCTTCAATGTTTTGGGTTTAACATGGAGGTCTTTGATCCATTTAGAGTTGACTTTTGTATAGGGCATGAAGTAGGGGTTTAATTTCATTCTTCTACAAGTGGTGATTCATTTTTGGCAACACCATTTGCTGAAAATGCTGTCTTATCCTCCATTGTGTCTTCTTGACCCCCTTGTCAAATATGAGATGGCTGAAATTGTGCTCAAATTTGGATATTTAGTTTTGTTCCATTGGTCAACAGGTCTGTTTTTGTGCCAGTACCAAGCTGTTTTTATGACTATAGCCCTGTAGTATAGTTTGAAGTCTGGTATAGAGATCCCCCCTGTATTGCTGTTTTCACTCACGGTTGCTTTGGCTATTCAGGGTCTTTTGTTTTTCCATATGAAATTAATGATTTTTTTCCAAGCCTGTGAAGAAACTCTTGGGGATTTTAATTGGGATTGTGTTGAATCTGAATATTAATTTGGGTAGAATGGGCATTTTTAGTATATTAATTTTTCCAATCCATGAGCATGGAAGGTCTTTCCATCTCCTGATGTCTTCTTCAATTTCCTTCTTCAGGGGTTTAAAATTTTTGTTATAGAGATCTTTAGTGTCTTCAGTTAGGTTTGTTCCTAGGTATTCTATGGTTTTTGAGGCCATTGTGACTGGGACAGTCTCCTTGTATTCCTTCTTAATTTGCTTGTTGTTGGTGTAAAGAAAGGCTATTGATTTTTCTAGGTCAATTTTGCATCCTGCCACTTCACTGAAACTCTTAATCATTTCTAGGAGTTTTCTGGTGGAATTTTTAGCATCCCTTAGGTAAACTATCATATCATCTGCAGAAAGGGATAGCTTGACTTCCTCTTTTCCCAATTAGTACTCCTTTAATTTCCTTTTCTTGCCTTATTGCCCCAGCAAGTGTTTCAAGCACTATATTGAAGAGGAGTGGTGACAGGGGGCAGCCTTGCCAAGTTCTTACCTTTAAGGGGAATGCTTCTGTCTTTTCTCCATTTAGGATGATGCTGGCTGTGGGTTTCTTGTATATGGCTTTGATTACATTGAGGAATGATCCCTTCAATCCAATTCCCTCAAAGACTTTAAGCACGAAGGGATGCTGGATTTTATCAAAGTTTTTTCCGCGTCAACTGAGATGATTATGTGGTTTTTGTCTTTCAGTCCATTCATGTGTTTTCTGATAATTATTGATTTTCATATGTTGAAGCATCCTGCATCTCTGGTATGAATCCAACTTGGTCATGATGGATGATCTTCTTGATGTGGGTCTGTATGTGGTTTGAAAGTATTTTGTTCAGAAATTTTGCATCTGTGTTCATTAATGAGATGAGTCTATAGTTCTCCTTTTGGTCGTATCTTTGCCTGGTTTTCATATTAGAGTGATGCTGGCTTCATAGACGGAATTTGGGAGATTTCCCTCTGCTTGTATCCTTCTGAATAATTTGAGTAATAATGGTTGTAAGTCTTTTTGAAATGTTTTATAGAATTCTGCCATGAAACCATCTGGGCCTGGGCTTTTTTTGTTGTTGTTGTGAGGTGTCTTATTACATTTTCAATTTCTTAATATATTATAGGTCTGTTTCAGCTGTCAATCTCTTCTTGCTTAAGCTTTGGTTATTTCCAGGAATTCAGATATTCATCCATTTCTCCTAGGTTTTCAAACTTAATAGAATATAGGTTTTTGAAGTATTCCCATATGCTTGTCTGGATCTTTTTGTTGTGCGTTGTGATATTTCCACTTTCATCTCAAATTCTATTGATTTGGAGTAGCTCTTTCTTTTGGTTTACGGGGCTAGAGGTCTGTCTATCTTGTTTATTCTCTCAAAGAACCAACTTTTGGATTCACTGTTTTTTATTGTTTTCTTTGTTTCTATTTCATTGATATCTACTCTGATTTTTGTTATTTCTTCCCGTCTGTTGCTTTTAGGGTTCATTTGTTGTCTCTCAAATGTTTTAGCTGCATGTTAGATCATTCACTTGTGCTCCGTTTTTCTCTTGTAGGCACGCAGGGCTATAAACTTCCCTCTTAGGACTGTTTTTAAAGTATCTCAGTTTTGTTGTGTTGTATTATCATTGTCATTCAGTTCCATGAATACTTTTATTTCTTTATTTCTTCAGTGACCCATTCATTATTCAAGAGTGTGTTGTTTAGTCTCCATGTGTTGTTGTAGATAGTAAGGCTTATCCTGATGTTGATATTGAGCTTTATTGCACTGTGGTCTGATAGAATGCATGAAATTATTTCTAGGTCCTTCTTGAGTTTTTCATTCTCCTTAGTTCTCTGACTTGTTCTTTCTATTCTTTGATTTCTTTGACTATGTCCGCAATTGTTCCTCTGAGATCTGTATCCTGGGCCAGCCCCAGGGGCAACCCACTGTAGGACTCTCCCACAGGACTGGTAGTGCTTGCTGTGGAATTATCCTGCACCTTTCCCATGCTCTCCCTTCCTCATGTCCCTGGCCTGTGGGTTTCCCTTTGCCTGTATTCCAATGTGAATCCCAAATGCCTCTTCACTGTGTTGAAGGCTTGCTTTGCTTGCCTCCTTCAGATGCCTTCCTTTGTTTTTCTCATTGTTTACGGAGTGTTGACTTGTCTAGGTTTCAAGCTTTCAATTTTGTTTATATATTGGAAGTCTAACTCACTCTTCCCTTTCTGTTCTGAAGGTTCTCCCAAAAATTGGGTAGGGAACAACCCAATCGGTACCCTGTTGAGCACTGTGCTCACTCTCCTTCCTGCCAGCCAGCTTCTCTAGGTTGTTTCTAGGGCTTGGTGATGAAAGACTAGAGGTGTCTAAGGTTCACTATTTCATTTATTGCCTTGCCTTGTCCCCCAGAATCATTATTGTGGTTGCACTTGGACACTCCCTCAGCAATTCCAGTTGCAGGGGCGGGGGTGCAGGGGGCGGTTTGGGGGAGCCTCGCTTACTCTGTGCTTCAGATGGTCCTGGGAAATCCCCGATATAAGCTCTGTGCACTCAAGCCTCACAGTGGCAACAGGCCCCACAACCACACAAGACAATGATACAATTATCCAACAATCCACCTGGCTAAAGGGCGGGGCTCGTACGCTTCAGGTGGTCCTGGGAAATCCCAGATCTAAGTTCTGCGCACTCAAGTCCTTTTTTTTTTTTTTTTTTTTTTTAAGACGGGATTTCACTACGTAACCCTCGGAACTCACAGAGCTCTCCACCTGCCTCTGCCTCTGCCTCCCCAGCGCTGGGATTAAAGTCATGCACCACCATACCTAGTCTGCTTCATTTTTTAACATGTCTTTGTCAAATATAATTTTCAAAAGTTAAAAGCATGATGTTCAGGGAAATACAGAAGGGAAACTTCAAAAGTTCATTCAACTTGAGCTAGGAGAGTAGTTCATTGGTAGAGCGCTGCCCAGGAAGGTGGGGTAACTGTGCTCAGTCCTTAGTGCCATACCCTAAGAAGGTAAACTCATTAATTAATGAATGAGTAAAATAACAAAGTTGGTTTTAATACATGTGAGTAAAATAATAAAGTTGGTTTTAATACATGTGAGGAACTAGTCTGTCAAAAGAGAAATAGCCGGCAGGGCATTCAAACATACCTTTTGTGGGCCACTCTTTCCACCAGAAAGACATTGTTTACATCTCTAGCAGGTAGAAACCTGCAAATGAACATGTACCTCCTGATGTTTGGACTCTGCTCAACAGCAAATACCAAAGTCAAACAGCCACACCCTCCTGTTCCTTTACACAGGGTTTCAGTGTGACCTTGAAAGAACATTGCAGTTATCTCTTGCTTTATCCTCAAATGTCACCAAAAGTTCCTGGATATCTTTTTAATTATGAACTACTGTTTTGGCTATCTCCCAGAACCTGTTACAGTAAAGCACAAAGGACTTTAAATTCATTTACATGAAGCTTGTGTTTCTTTTCCTTCCTTCCTTCCTTCCTTCCTTCCTTCCTTCCTTCCTTCCTTCCTTTTTCACAAAGTTTGTTTGTGTCTCCTTTCTTCCCCCCCTCCTTCCCTCCTTCCCTTCTTTCCTTCCTTCCCTTGCCCCCTTTTCCCCCTCCTTCTCTCAATAAGCTCTCTGGCATTTCAGGACTGGCCTTGAAATGTACTCACTGTGTATCTGAGGAAGACCTTGAACTTCTCACCCTCTGGCTTCCACCTCATGAATTCTAAGATTATAGGCATACATCATCATTCCTAGGTTGTGTGGTGCTGGGGATCAAGCCCAGGGTTTGGTACATGCCAGGCAAGCTGTCTACCAACTGAGCTATATCCTCAGTCCTCCTTACATTAGATTGCTTCTCTTAATCCATTCTTTTTCTCTTTCCAGAACAAGATTTATTTCTTATATATCCATAGTCAGTAACATTCAATATAGAAAAACTTCCTTTGTTCCAAGATAGCCCACAGGGTTAACTGGTAGAAACAGGTTTCCTGTAACTGGTCCCCACTGGAGATCTGAGTTAAGAGATAGAGAAACCAGTCAGCTGCCTGAGCATTAATATATGGGGACACTAAGCTGTCACTGAAACCAGCCGTAACATTGGCCATGTGACCCACTTCTATTCACTGTACCTCACTAAACCAATGGTTGTGTGGACAGGTTTTCCCACATGGAAGCAAAATACTTTCAGAAGTGAAAATAACTGAGTCCCCGTCTGCACCACGTTGTCTGTACTGAGTGTTTGGGGGATCAAAGTAAATGGGTAAACAGGAAGCAGAACAAAGGCTCATCTTTGGACCTTAGTATGTGTCCATTGGAGCCCCAAGATGTGCTCATCTGAAATTCCAAAGCCCAGTGAGTAATTCAGAGCAGTTTTCTAGGAGCAGGGAGTTTGTTATGGTTTGTTGTTTAAAGCCATAAATCCTTCTTTAAGGCTATCATTTTTCCCATGAGACAATTGTAAAGTAATCTGCGAATATTAGAATACAGTATGTTTTAGATCACAAAGGACATGTTTGCCTACAGAACAATCAGGTGGAGGGCTCTGCTGCCCATCCAGACAGAACAGGTACTGATACTCCAGGGAGGTGACTTTATTCTCCCCTAGCACAAGTAAGAGACCCAGACTTCCAGTGGCATAGAGACTGCAAAAGTGTTCAAAACAATTAAAAAGTTGTCATTTTACCATCTGTAATAAGTCCTTTATTTTTAGTATAGAGTTATGTACATTTTATTATCAGAAAAAATAATTCCTTCCAACTCCTGCCAGATACACGTTTAAGAAATCCTGAAGTTGCCGAGTTCTTGGCCCACAGGTCTTCTGGCTCTGCTGATTGGTTCCAGATGTTAGGCCCGGAACCAAGCAAAATAAATTGACCAGATTCCATACAGCTGACCATCAGATCCTCCTGCAAGCTCCTCTGATGACATAAGCACACTCTTGTTGTCACTAGCTTCAAGATTTGTCATCTATGTGATAACCTTCCCTAGGTGTCAGCTCGCTGGTGTTCGAGTGTGACTCCCAACACCAAATGCAACCTAAAAACTGTCTGGGGCTGGGAGAGATGGCTCAGTTGATAGGAAAACATGAGGACCTGAGTTCAAATCCCTAACATGTGTAAAAAGCAGAGTGTGGCAATATATGCTCCCATAGCAACAGCATGTAGAGTGCAGACAGGACGATGGGGCTTGCTAGCCAGCAGCCCAACTCCAGGTTTAGTCAGGGACCTGTCTCAAGGGAACAAGGCACACAGTGGCAGCGCAGGACATTGGGCATTGTCCTTTGGCCTTTGCACAGCTGTGTGCACCCGCATGTACATGTGAACATATCCCACACAAACCAGGAGGAGGAGGAGGAGGGGGAGGAGGAGGAAGAGGGGGAGGAGGGGGAGGAGGGGGAGGAGGAGGAAGAGGGGGAGGAGGGGGAGGAGGGGGAGGAGACATTTAGAGCAGGCACTCGTCTTGTTCAACCTGTTTTTCCAACTTTGGTAAAATAAGAAGAGAAGTCAAGGGAACCGGAACACCCTACCTCCTTAATGGAATGGCTCAGTTATTTTAAACCTCCTGAACTATGGATTCTCAACAGGCTCAGAGGCAGCCAGTCAACCCTGTGAAGAGGCAAAAAGAGACGGAGTGCATACCTGTTATTTAAAGAGAAAAGACTTAGCCTGAATGTTGTTAACCAGACAGTTACATTGCGTGCTAGGTAATGACAAGGGTAAGAAGAGCTACTAAAGTGTACAGATAAAAGGGCCAGCCCCAGGCGTGGTGGCGCACGCCTTTAATCCTAGCACTTGGGAGGCAGAGGCAGGTGGATCTCTGTGAGTTCAAGGCCAGCCTGGTCTACAGAGTGAGTTCCAGGATAGCTGGGGCTACAGGGAGACCCTGTCTCAAAAAGACCAAAAAAAAATTTTTGAAGGAAGTTGCTACTACCCTGACTAGGCTGGTCTGTGCTAGACCTAAAGGAAAGGTGAAATCTGTGACGATTTCATTGGGAGAGATGTCTGTATGATGATCTATGGAGGCCTGCAAGCTTTCATAGACTGAGATGCAAGCACGGTGATAGAAATTACTAAAGCCGGGTGTGGTGGTGCACGCCTTTAATCCCAGCACTCCAGAGGCAGAGGCAGGGAGATCTCTGTGAGTTTGAGGC
This sequence comes from Rhizomys pruinosus, assembly GCA_009823505.1. Lineage (NCBI taxonomy): Eukaryota > Metazoa > Chordata > Mammalia > Rodentia > Spalacidae > Rhizomys > Rhizomys pruinosus. The sequence continues at coordinate 155,858 of VZQC01009608.1, read as the reverse complement.
CAACCTGGTTTACATAATGAGTTCCAGGATAGCTGGGGCTACAGGAAGACCAAAACAAAACAAAACCAAACCAAAAAACAACGTGGGAAAGTCACTGAGCCAAGTTTGAAGTCAAAGGCGCTCCTTATCCCTGGGAACCTACCTGAGCACTCAAGCATTCCCACTCATTGCTGGGGGGTGGGAGGGGGCAGTGGGAGGGGATGTCCCTAGAGCTCACAGAGTAATTGGTGGATTTCAAAAGAGCAGCAAGTGTCTGAGGTATTTGGTCACTTAAGCTTTGGGGTAACAGGTAAAATAGAGGACACTCAGTTAAATGTGAATTTCAAATAAATAATAAATAAAATTTTAGTATATGTCTCAAATATTATAATTACACCAAAATTTGCTTTGCATACTTAATCGGCAACATCTACCTGCGTGTTGTTTGTTAGATCTCGTGACTGCAAAGATCATCTCTGCAGTTGAAGGTTGGGGAGGCATCTCTGCATGGGCACCACGCTCCCCTGGGCGAGGAGAAGAAATGTAGGAGCCGGTCACATGGTTGTCAATCAAAGGCACTAGAAAGGTCAGTGTGGCAGGAAGGCAGCCGTCAAAGCAGAGATGACTAGTAGCTTGGCCAAGTGCCGAGAGTGAAGCCAAACTCCAGGGTCTCCTTAATTCCTAGAAATCAATGTCAGATCCTAAAGTAGAAAAAATATCAGGCCTGGAGGTGGCTCAGCAGAGGAGGGCTTGCATCAAGATGCCTGTCAACCTGAGTTTAGTCTGGGACCCATGCTGACGGGAGGGAAGTGATCCTCCCAGGTTGTCCTCTGACCTCCACATGTATGCCATTGCATACATGTGTGCACACACATGCACACACAGACACCCACACACAACAAAGAAATTAAAATGTAAAGAAAAAATCAATCTGAAGTCATAAAAATATATTTGAATGGTTTTTGTTGTTTGTTTGTTTGTTTGTTTGTTTTAGAGACAGTGTCACCCTGTAGCCATAACTGGCCTAGAACTTACTATGTACACCAGACTGGCCTTTATCTCACAGCCACCTGCTTCTGCCTCCCAAGAACTGGAATTAAAGGCATGCACAACCACATCAAGCAAACAAAATTTTAAGTATGTAGACCAAAACTTTTCTTATCAAAGTTTTGAAGGGAAAAAAGAGGAAGGAAGGAAGGAAGGAAGGAAGGAAGGAAGGAAGGAAGGAAGGAAGGAAGGAAGGAAGGAAGGAAAGAGACAGACAGAAAGAAAGGAAGGAATGAAGGAATGAAGAGGGATGGAAGGGGAGGGAGGAAGAAAAGGTAAGTGGTGGGATTCTAAAGGCTTCAGGACTGGAGGAGGTTCTGAGAAGCTGAAGGGAAGTGACCCCAGCAACTGGTGCTCCTGGGTGGTGCAGGCATGAAGCCAGTTCTACAGGTGTTAGAAAAACCTCAAAACGAATGAAGGCCACTGCTCCTGGGACAAGAACTGCTGTTTAAGGGACAAGAAGTGTTGCAATGGTTTGCCAGGAACCACAGGGAGACAGAAGCCAAGAACAAGAGAAGCAGGACACACCCCCATTTCTGCAATCATCCTCAGCATGCTTTATCAGTTTTATTTTTATGTGTATGACTCTATTACCTACACGTAAGTACACCAGAGTCACACAATGGCCACAGAGGTCAGAAGAGGGCATCAGATCCCCCTGGAACTGGGGTTACAGAAGGTTGTTGACCACCATGTGGGTTCTGGGAACTGAACCTGGGTACTCTGCAAGCGCAGCCAGTGCTCTAAACCTCTGAGCTATCTCTCCAGCCCCTCAGCATGCTCTATTGACAAAACTTAACAGACCTCTAACAAAGCAGAAATGCAGACCTGAGTATGAACTGAGAAGAACCTTTAGCTGGGCTGGAGATGTAAGTCAGTGGTAGACCAAGTCTCATAACTGGCACAGATTTATAGAACTACCAATGATCACAGTCCATTTATAAAATCCTGAAGGAAGAATCATTGGCTCCTGGCCCTACTGTGGTTTCAAGTGACCCTTCTAGACTGACAAAACTTATAATCTTGTTGTTTATGGAAAGATGCTGCTGAGCAACTCCTCTCTATCATTTCAGATCGATTACATCAGCTGCCAACAAGCTGGGGAAAAGCTGGCCTTTGCTTTTGATAGTATCTTCTTGAAAATAAAATGATAGAAAAGGAGTTAATTTCTTCAAGTTTATCACTAGGACTAGGAGACAAATAAGAAAGGATAGGCACCTTGTGCTATGTAGAAATGACTCCAACGAAATACTTTGTTACCAAAGAAAAGAGATATGAGTAAACCCAGGTGGCCAGTGGACTTTGATCTCTTAGGAAATAGAAGGCCCATGAAGTGATTACAGAATGCTAAGGAGAATACATCCATGTGTGAACCTTCCATTTTATAGAATGCTGTCCCAGAGTTTGTCATCTTTAAAGAACTGCATAGCAAAACAATAAGCCTCTGCTTTGAAAAAAATTCTGGAAAGACTCAGAAAAAAATGCAAGACATGTATGGCAGAGTGCATGAACTCAGGTGGGGTGGGGGGCATGGAAAGGGAAATGACTCTAAATTTATTTCTTTTTGAGACAGGGTCTCCCTGTAGCCCCAGCTGGCCTGGAACTCACTATGTAGACCAGGCTGGCCTTGACCTCCCAGAGATCCAACTGCCTCTGCCTCCTGAGTGCTGGGATTAAAGGCATGTGCCACCACATCTGGCCGAATGTTTGATTTCTATACTGATTTTATATATTTATACATCCAGGCTCACATAAAAATTTCAGGCAAAAAGAAGTTGTGTGGAGTTGAGAAATGATATATGATGTATGAAAAAAGTTTAATAACAATAAAAAATAAATAAAAAAAAAAAGAGCTGCATATCATGGCTTCTCAAACTCTTTCCACTTGTGCCCACGTGGCGGTGCCTGACTCCTCATCTGGGGATTAGTGTAAACCAGAGTGGATCAGTCTTGTTCTGAGGTGTTCTGGTTCCTCTCAGAACTTAACTCCCATTCCTTCTATTATTCTATTGTTCTGTTCTATTCCTTCTATTCTACTCTCCTCTCTCTAATCTCTACTCTTTCTACTTTCTAACACAGAGCTCTTCTCTTATTTATTGAACAACATATCAAGCAAGGTATCCAAAAGGCATGAACAACTTTTTATAACAGTATTACAAAAGAAGTTGTTATTATGACCCTACTGATCAACACAGGACACAAAGTCACAGACAGACGTCATCAGTCAATGCACCCATTTTGCATACAATATTTGTCATGGAGATGTTGTTTGTAAGTTCATTGTTGCTTTCAACATCATCATTGTCACATCACACACACATATTGCTGAGTCGGGCACAACTGAGTCACAGATAGGGAATATGTAGAAGATTAGAGCTATACATTCAGCTTCTCTTGTAAGAGTTAGTTGCTTCATGATTCCAAATCATTTTAGGACTGATTGCATTATTTTCCTTAGAAGGAATACACAGTTCTAAATGTTCTCAAAACATGATTAACAATGTATAAAATTTCAAGTTGTAAAGGCTTGTTACCAAGAGTCTCATTAAAGTCAACTCCACACAACTTCTTTTTGCCTGAAATTTTTACGTGAGCCTGGATGTATAAATATATAAAATTGGTATAGAAATCAAACATTCGGCCAGATGTGGTGGCGCACACCTTTAATCCCAGCACTCGGGAGGCAGAGGCAGGTGGATCTCTGGGAGGTCAAGGCCAACCTGGTCTACATAGTGAGTTCCAGGCCAGCTGGGGCTACAGGGAGACCCTGTCTCAAAAAGAAAGAAAGAAAGAGAGAGAGAGAGGGAGGGAGGGAGGGAGGAAGGAAGGAAGGAAGGAAGGAAGGAAGGAAGGAAGGAAGGAAGGAAGGAAGGAAGGAAGGATAAAGAAATCAAGCATTCACTGGTGTGCATATAATTTTACCATTTATTAAAGAGAAAAGCCAATTTGCATATTAATGGGATGGAGGTGCCTATTTCTACTTAAAGAATTAAATCTTGTCTAAATATTTGATACTGCAGGGGCTGGAGAGATGGCCTAGCGGTTAAGAGCGCTGACCGCTCTTACAGAGGACCCGGGTTCGATCCTCAGCACCCACATGGCGGCGGAGAACCATCTGAAACTCCAAGTCCAGGAGCACTCCAGTTCCAGGGGAATCTGACACCCTCTTCTGACCTCCGCGGCATTGCACAACACGGGTGCACAGACTTGCATGCAGACAATACATTCATACACATACAGAAATAAAATTAATTAAAAAAAATTAAAAAAAATATTTGATACTGCAGGAAGTGAGCGATTTCGATGTTTTATAGAGTTGATCAATATTTTAACTCTAATTGTTAGTGATGAGAATATAAACATGTAAACATAAACATGTAACACAAAATGGCAGAAATATGTTTAGGGCCATTTCAGAAATTGTTGGAAATTCTGTTCTAATCTGAAGCCAAAATTCATTGAATTGTTGAGTTGTTCTTTGTTTATTTTTGGTTTTTGGAGAGATAGGGTCTCCCTGTAACCCCAGCTGGTCTGGAACTCACTATGTAGACCATGGTGGCCTTGAACTCCCAGAGATACACCTGCCTCTGCCTCCTCTGCTGGGATTAAAGGCATGCTCCACCATGCCTGACTTGTTGTTTTTTTTTAAGACATTCAAGTCAGCAACTCAGACAATAATTTTGGTGCACATGTGTGTGTATATGTCTGCATGTGTGCATGCATGTACATGTGTGTCCACATGTGCGCACATGTGTCTGCGTGTGTGCACACGATGTACATGTGTGTGCATGTGCGTGCATGCTGGCATGCATGTGTACATGTGTGTGCACACATGTGTGTGGATGTGTGTGCACGTGTGTATGCATGTGTGTACATGTGCACGTGAATGTGCATGTGTGTACATGTGTGTGCATGTGTGTGCAGTGCATGTACATATGGAAGCTAGAAGTCAACTCTGGTGTTGTCCTTCAGACACCATGCACCTTGTGTTGAGATAGAGTCTCTCTCTGGCCTGGAACTCACCATCTAGGCTACGATGGCTATCCAGTACGCTAGGCCTCTGCCTGTCTCCACAGCCTCAGGCCTGGAATTACAATTTGATCCACTGTACCCAGCTTTTTTTTAACTTGAGTTCCATGGATCAAACTTAGTCCATACATGCCGCTATAGCAGCCACTTTTACTGACTGAGCTCTCTCCCCAACTCTTAAACAGCAGTTTTTAAAACAAACATTCTAACACAATAAAATTAAAAACTATACTATTTTGATGATTACATGCTGAGGTTTGACAGTAGGAAAATATTAAAGGTCTTTGTTTTCTGTAATTAAACCATTATACTTCTGTAAGTGTAGGGCGCACTGCGGGAGTCCATGGCACACAGTAGTCTTCAATCTGAACTGTAGTGTTTCAGGCACACCTGGTGGTCTACTGTGTGACAAGACAGTATGCCCAGCAAAACTTCCGTGAAGTCACATGATACAATACTGCACAGACACTTCAGATGCAATATGCATTTGATTTTGAATTAAGTTTTGGTCATTGTACATTCTGAAACCTTGTACTGTTGCCAAATCTTTCACAACTCATGCAGTCCCCATCCGACTTCACGTGGGTCACCGCCCACAGTCTAAGCAGCTGCATGTCTAAGAAGCTGCATGTCTAAGCTATGTGGTGTTCGCAGAGATGGACAGGACCAGTCAATCTCAATCCAGTACTCAAAGAGCTATCTTTAAAAGCTGCTGTGGGCTGAAAAGCAGTATAGTCAGCCTGTGCAGTAGAAAAATACTTTGTCAGAGGGCAAAAGATGACGGTTTATCACAGGAGATAATAAGTTGGATTGGAGCTAACACTCATTACAAGCATTTTCTTCAGGACAAAACTAAATAGGATTTCAAAGAAGGTAAGTGTGTAAAATTGTCCACAAGCAGGGCTACACCTAACTTTTAGTTTCCTTAATCTTTCCCAGCATCCGTGCTCATCTACACCCATCCACACATGTGTAAGTGGTGTACACCAACCTTGCAGGTGTATACAGGTGGAAGGAGAAGGGGAAATTCCCAGTGCTTTTGGTGAGCTTGATGCTCTCTAAATGAATAAGAATAAATGTAAATATTTGGAGGTGGGAGAATTCTCTAATATTAAAATAAATTTTATTTTTATCTCAAAGGTTTAAAGGATAGAACAGTGTCTTCTGCTAAGTGCTTTCTGTATTGATGATCTATAATAATTGTATAACAAATTCCCCTAAAACTTAAGGGCTTAAAACACTACTAAGCATTTATTAGCTCCGACAGTGCACGTGGGTCAGGAATTCCGGAGCAGCTTGGGTGAACAGTTCCTGCTTCATGAGACAAGAGGCACAGTATCAGCTCAGGTTTCCAGAGAAGGCTCTGCAGTGTGAGAGGACCGCAGCAAGGTGGGGTCGCACATACGGTCGGGATGTGTGAGGACTGTATGCAGAACACTGATGTGTTCTCCATCCACAGGTGGAGAAGCAGGCACAAGTGATCCTTTCATGAGCTTGTGGTAGATGGAACACAGCATTTTTCCACAGCATTCTGTTCATTAGAAACCAATCACTAGGCTTAGCTCACATTCACTCAAGGGCAAAGAATTAGACTCTCTTTTTTAAGGGAAACAGATATGTGTCTGGGTTGGATCTTGAAGCTATAACAAATTACAGTACCAGAGACTGGATATTTTGTAAGGAAATTATTTGCTTCTCACAGATACAGAGGCTGAAAGCCTAAGTTGCTTCATTGTCTGAAGAATACCCAGCCTTGTCTTCTAAGATGGTGCTAGTTGGGGCATCTGAAGGGGCTGAGCGCTGCCTTCTCACATGGTGGGAAGGAGCAGAGCACCAGAAAAAGGGACAAACCCCCTCCTTGAGCCCTCTTGAAAAGAGACCTGTTTCCAACATTAAAAGTGGGGTCCTCCCACCTTCCCATCACCACTACCAGACCCACATCTTGCACTCTTCTAATGGGAATTAAGTTTCAGCATAATTTCTGGAGAAAGACACAAGCAATTGAACCATAGCAATGTGTCAAAGACTCTGTGAACATATTTTTAGATTCTTGACTTATAATTCAGGTTTTGATGTTTTATGCTCCAAATAAAATCCCCAACTTGCTGTACAGTGTCACTGAAGAAGATGCCTAGAGACTGGCAGGCTCAGCTCTTCAGTCAACAAAGATTTCTTAGTATACTCCAAGAGTTGTAAAGCTCCATCATCATCTTGGATGAAGAACCTGTTGTGCTGGATAGCTCTAATGTCAACTTGACATGCCTGGGAAGAAGGAACCTCATTTGAGGAACTTCCTCCATTGGACTGGCCTGTGGTCATGTCTATGGGATATTTTTTTGATTACTGAGTGATGTGAGAGGGCCCAGCCCACTGTGCTGGTACCACCCCTGGGCAGGTGGGCCTGTATTGTAGGGGAAATCAGGCTGAAGGGCTGGAGAGATGGTTCAGTGATTAGGAGCACTGGCTGCTCTTACAGAGGACCCAGGTTTGGTTCTCAGCCACCTACACAGTAGCTAAAACCATGTATAACTCCAGTTCCATGGGATCTGACAACCGACTTCTGTGGGCACTGCATGACACAAGTGCACTTACATGCAAGCAATATACTCACACACATGCAATAAAAAATAAAATAGTTTAAAAAATAAAAATAAAAATAAATCAGGCTAAACACCATCCAGGAGAACAAGCCAATAAGCAGCATTTGTCTATGGCCTGTGCCTCAGCTCCTGCCTCCAAGTTTCTGCCCTGAATTCTTACCTTGGGCTCCCTCAGTGATAAACTGTAACGTGGGAGCTATAAACCAAATAAACCCTTTCTTCCCCAAGTTGGTATTAGTTAGAGTGTTTTGTCACAGCAATTGAAAACAAACTAGAAAACCTGTCAACTCTGGAATGCAAAGAAGGAAAAACAAACAAACAAAAACAAAGGAAAACAAAAGCAAAACAACAAAATACCGAAAAGTTCAATCACAGCTGGTCATTCGAATTAATTCACTTGAACTTTCAAGGAAAAGACAAGTCTTGAAATTCAATCTTCAGTATGGAGAGGGGCAGTTACATTTTTAGTTCCTGCAAGTGAAAATCACCAGAAATGCTCATTATAAAAATTAGATACTAGCGCTGGGCGTGGTGGTGCACGCCTTTAATCCCAGCACTTGGGAGTCAGAGGCAGGCAGATCTCTGTGAGTTCAAGGCCAGCCTGGCCTACATAGTGCATTCCAGACCAGCTGGGGCTACAGGGAGACCCTGTCTCGAAAAAAAAAAAAAAAAAAAAAAAAAAAAAAAAAAAAAATTAGATACTAGCAATCAAGTTTAACAACTTTTCATAATAAACTGAAGCATCATTACAGAGAAACCAAAAGCATTGGGGGATTAGCTACAGGAAGTGGGGGGAGACTCAAGATTGTGAGACTGATGTCAAGTAGAAGAATCAGATCAGAGTTGTGGCTTTCCAGTCTGCAGTGTGGCCATTTAACTTGGACCTTTGACTAACTTTGGAGCTGCTGTTGCTTTGGCAAGATCTCCATCTGGTCCTTCAGAGCCAGATCAGTATCCTTACCTTTCCCTTGGTGTGATTCTGAACCTTCACAATCTCTTTGGATATGAACTGAAATCAGAAGTCTACTTTAGAGGACAACTGTGGGAAGTGAAGCAAGTCTAGCCAGAAAGCAGAGCGCTGTTCCACAAATAGCCAAAGCTAACAGGGCTCTCAGCAGGCCTCCCTCCCTCCCCTGAGGAGTAGAGAGGAAAACAGGAAATCTAATGCCCATTGTTTCTTCAAGAGAAAGGAGAAAAACCACACACTGATGACGAGGGAAATTTGGGGTCTTAGTGGCGTGGAAAGGAAGAGTAAAATGTATGTAGAGAAAGACAACCCTGACTGCAAAAGGCTGAATGCCTGCTTATAAATCCTGGGTCTTAGGAAATGCAACAAGGTGTTAGGTATGAACTTGCAGGACACACGGAAAGAAACTGGAAAGGTGGGTGTGGGGAGCGTGTGGAGAGCGTGTGGAGAGCGTAAGAGCTTCTCATACTGAGAGGGTTCACAGGCACATGCGCCCACTTGGCCTCTAGACCTAATTTGTTCTAGAAGAATATAGTTGATCAGAGTCAAATTTATTTCCCTCACCAAACAAGGCTGATTTAGAACCTTATAGCATCTGTGGGTGCTGAATAATGACTGCACAGTGAGTTGAGAGCTCACAAAGGGCTCTGCACACAGCCAGGACGGCAGCGGCAGGCTTGCTAGGACGACGCTGCAAGTTCCCACAAGAAAAAATCCATCTGGATTTTACTTGTGTCCATTTACTCTTACACATCTCTCTCTCTCTCTCTCTCTCTCTCTCTCTCTCTCTCTCTCTCTCTCTCTCTCTCTCTCTCTCTCCCTCTTTCTTGTTACAGTCTTCCAGGGAGTCTTACATCTGAGTCCCTGGAAACTTCCAGCAAAAGGACTTCTGCATCTTGCATCTTCATGGCAGAAGAGACATTTGATAGTATCTTTAAAGGAAACAACAGTACAGGAAGGGGAGAAACACTAAAACAAGAAAGTTACTTTTCAGAATAATTGCTGCACAGTGCGCTGCAGTGTTCACCACGGTAGGGTCTTGCCCCGTGGCTGACGTGTGTGCAGTCTCACAAAGGTCACCTTCAGAGGCTCAGTTTCCCCATCGGTCAATGGAAATCTCTTCAGGTGTGCTGCAGGTCAAAAGAGGGAGCCAGGCACTGTCCTCGAAGGCCGATTAAATGGCTTTTTGTACGCTGACAAGACCCTCTCTACAAGACGTTGAAAGCTGCTCCAAAAGGTACTTGAGAAATAATCAGGCAATGGGGAGGGGGAGGGGCGCTGGGCAGCGCACGGCCACCACCTTTCTGACACTGCCACTCTGTTCCTTTCCATGTCCCTCAACACTTCCCCATCTCAGATTCCTAGTACCTCCTGGGGGTCCAGTGTCTCTCCAGAGCCACCCCAGAACCGCACCTGTGCCCTCCATCTTTTGCAGGTGGAATTAGTGAACTACATCACCTGAGAAAAGTAAGGCTCACTTTGTAGGAGAGGTAAAGATTATTTTTTGGAACATATTTAGTTAGTCCCTTTTGGTTCTCAAAATAAACATCTTTGTACTCAGTTAAAAGCTTTCCAAGATGTTCACAAGGGAAAGGGAAGTCTTGCCAAAACCTTAAGCCCAGCCAGACAGGGACACTCGATTCTGCTGCCTGCAGAACCATGCCACCAAGCAGGACCTTGGCATGAAAGCTGGAATGTGTGCTTAAATAACACAGCAAGGATGGAGGTAATTCAGGGCACCCAGGCACAGCGGGGCTCACACGGCTCCTTTGATGGGTCCCATTCAATCACTGTTCATAGCACACACTGGACTATTTATAGAGCTTACAATTCCAACTAGACTAACTTTGGTTTTGATGCTTGGATTGGTAAAGTGTTCCTCTCTTTTAGTTCTCATTCTGCTTCCAATTCTTGACACAAAATAATTTAGAAAATCTAGTCTTCAGAAGCCTTATGTAATTTTGTAGTGTTGTGTCATAATTAGGTGAGAGAACTCCTTCTGGGTAGTGACCATCTTTCTTCTCCATTAAATGGTAATAATAGTACTTCTTCTAATTACATGGTAGCTTTCCATCACACAACCTAAAACAATCAATTTATACACAGAAAAGGTTAAAGTCAGCAGTGGTACACTCCTATAATTGTAGAAGTTGGGAGGTGGAGAGAAGGTCAGGAGTTCAAGGCCACCCTGGACTGCAAGAGACCTTGTCTCTAAAAACCAAGACACAAAATTCAAGAGAGAGAGAGAGAGAGACAGACAGACAGACAGACAGACAGACAGAATTTTGACTTACAGTTCTGGAGAATGCAGTGTGTGGTGACAGAGTGCAGGGTGCACTGACAGACTCCCTGCTGGGGCTTGTGGGGAGTGCAGGGTGCACTGACAGACTCCCTGCTGGGGCTTGTGGGGAGTGCAGTGTGCTGACAGACTCCCTGCTGGGGCTTGTGGGGAGTGCAGGGTGCACTGACAGACTCCCTGCTGGGACTTGTGGGGAGTGCGGTGTGCACTGACAGACTCCCTGCTGGGGCTTGTGAGGAGTGCAGGGTGCACTGACAGACTCCCTGCTGGGGCTTGTGGGGAGTGCAGGGTGCGCTGACAGACTCCCTGCTGGGGCTTGTGGGGAGTGCAGGGTGCACTGACAGACTCCCTGCTGAGGCTTGTGGGGAGTGCAGGGTGTGCTGACAGACTCCCTGCTGGAGCTTGTGGGGAGTGCGGTGTGCACTGACAGACTCCCTGCTGGGGCTTGTGGGGAGTGCAATGTGCTGACAGACTCCCTGCTGGGGCTTGTGGGGAGTTCAGTGTGCACTGACAGACTCCCTGCTGGGGCTTGTGGGGAGTGCGGTGTGCACTGACAGACTCCCTGCTGGGGCTTGTGGGGAGTGCAGGGTGCACTGACAGACTCCCTGCTGGAGCTTGTGGGGAGTGCAGGGTGCACTGACAGACTCCCTGCTGGGGCTTGTGGGGAGTGCAGGGTGCAAAGAAGAAGAGAAAACAGGGTCCCACTTCCTACAGGAAGCATACTTCCAATGACCCAGGGATTCCCTTTGAAGACTCCATCACCTCCCAACAGCACCTCAGGGTGATCGCCAAGAATTTATTCCATGGGTCTTTGGGGAGACATTTCATGTCCAAACTACAGCATCTTTTAAGAATGTTATATATATTAAAGGTCGTTGGGCAAATGCAAGCCTCGCTTCATTATCAGGTGTTGCTATTTCCTTGTCCTTTCCGTGAGCCCATCTGCTTCCGTGTCCTCTAGGAATATTTGTGGTCTTCTCCTAGTTAAAGATTCTCAGGTGAATGCTCGGCTTCTCACACATGGACTGCTTAGCAGCTGCACAAATCTGCATCTATATATGATCTGTCTACTCTCCCATTCGGAGACCAGTCTATAACATTTAATGCAGCTTTATTCTTGTTATCACTCAGTGCTGTGTCCTGTGCTGTAGATACAGGACACACCGTTAGATGTAAGCATTTCAGACCAGTCAGAATAGCGAATGGGTTCTAGAGACGTTCGGCTGAATCAGTTCCCCCAGGAAGACAACTCTGTTTGTTGAAATTCACGTATATTTTGTTCTGACAAAGGCAAGCAGCTTATCCTAGACACACCCTAGATACTAATTTGTACATGTCTGTTGACTTCCCCCATACCTATTTTTTCTTTTCTCTCCTAATTCGATACCTAATTTGATAGTGAGTTTCTGGTGGTGTTGGGTTTCATATTAGGCAATGATGGCTAATTCCATTTACATCCACACAGTTTAACTGTTAGGGCAATAAGCTGAGACCCCCGTAGCAACATGACTTAGCATTTGTTCTAGGAAATTATTGCCCAGGAAGATAAATTTGTAGAGCAATAATTTCACTGGAAACTCCTGAAAACCTATTTATTTGAACAACAAATTTGCCTCTTCTCAGGATAGTGTATTACTCACCTGAGCAAATAAATGGTTTACCCTTTAAACAACTGTTAACTTACCAAGAATTGCTTTGAGGGCTGGGGATGTAGCCCCATTGATAAGCATGCTTGTCTAATATACAGAAAATCCTGGGGTCAATTCCCAGCAGCAACAAACAGGGTGTGGTGATGCATGTAGTCCTAGCAATAAACAAGGTGTGGCGACGCATGTAATCCTAGCATTCCAGGCGCTTGAGGACCAGCTCAGGGTCATTCCTGGAGGCATGTTCAAGGTCAACCTGGGCTACATGAGACCTTGTCTCAAATTTTTTTAATTGAATTGAATATTGAAAGTTGCTTTGCAACAGTTATCACTGTGTCCATCAGTTCCAAGCCAGGATAAGCACACCCAACTTTCAGTAGGTCCCCATTTGAAGGGACCTACACCCCAAGTCCTATACATTTTCACTCCTGACTTCTTCTGAGGCACTTCCAGGACTCTATCAAAGAGGTGACCTCCCTCCTTATGGTAGTGTAAGTAAACTTAGCCCTAGTTAATCTACAAGTTATTCTGCTGCCTTCCTGAGGAGTTTGCTATTAACAGCTCATTGTATCATTCAGTAAAGCAAGAAAATCAGGGGAGAATTGCTTTAAATTGTGTCACATTCAAAAAGACTTCTTAAATTATCATTGCATAAAAATAGTAGAATTTTGTTGTTTATTATATGATTTGAAATAGTTTTTAGTTTGAATTGTATACATTGTGATTGTTTTTAGACCCTGGTGCTTCTAGAAGGTTCTGTTCAGTCTTGGGTACCTTTAAAGATCTTGCTGCTTAAAATGATTGGCAACTTGTGTTCATAATAAAGTAATTGGCCAATGTTTTAGGAACTTGACTGAAAATCTTAAGCAGTGAGGTGGGAAAAGGAGGTAATCTCTGATCTTGTTTGCTGTTCAAGGTACTCAAATTCAGTTTGTAATCTGGCTCTCTTAATCACTCTGAAACATAAAGTTGATCAAAAATATCGCACCTAGAAAAGAGGAATTGAGGCACCTGTTAAGATTCCTGAGCTAGCAGTCACTCTAGAAACAGCCGACAGCAACCTTTCCACCTCAGTCTTGGCCCAGGAATCTCATCCTTTCCCGGGAAGACATCACAATTCCTGGGCTTATGCATTTTCTAAAGCTTTTGAGCCTTCAAGAAAATATTGGGAAATGGATAGATGAATCAGTAGCTAAGAGGGCTTGCTGCATAAGCATAGGGCCTGAGTTCAAGTCCCAACATGCAATGTTAAAAACTCGGCATGGCTCCACACACCTGTAGCTCTAACATTCCGGGAGCAAAGGAGGACTTCCGGGGCCGGCTGAGCTGCAGGCTCCATGAGGACCTGGGGTCAGAGCAGAGCGGACTGGTAAAGCAGATTGCCAGCATCCTCCTCTAGCTGCTACATATACCACATGTATATCACACATGGATGGATGGAAGGAAGGAAGGAGGGAGGGAGGGAGGGAGGAAGACGAAAAAAGAAAGGAAAGAAAGAAAAATATTTTTAAATAGCTGAAGTAACGTGAAATATTTCAAAAGAGGGGGCTGGAGAGATGGCTCGCTGGTTAAGAGCACTGGCTGCTCTTGCAGGGGACCCCAGCATCTACACGGTGGCTAATAATGACCTGTAACTCCAGTTCCAGGAGATCCAGTGTCCTCTTCTGGCCTATCTGGATGTTTGTACATGGGTGGTGGACTTACATACAAAGCAAAATGCTCACACACATAAAATAAAGATAAATTAAAATTTTAAAATATTCAAGAAGAGGCACAGCAAACTATATTGGGGCAGTAGAAGCACTTTTACCTTCAGGGTGAGCAACAGCTACCAAATCGGACTTAAAGCCCACTCAAATGAGAAGAAACTCATATGTGGTACTGTAAACATAGCCAAATACACATCACTACAGAGGTCATAGATCTTAGAGAAAATCTCAAGGCTGTCACATCCTTAGACGAATATAATTTCTTACTATGTGCTAAATATGGGTCTTTATAGTTACAGACAAGTATCCCAGTCACAACTCATCAAAGAAGTTTTGTTTGCAACAGGTAGTAACCATTACAGAGTTCCACAACTGGTCACACACAGAGAATTACTGTCTAGGAATCGCCCAACCCAAAATGACACATCTACACCTAAGGTTTATGGTACCCAGTGGAACAAGGGACAGAGAGAATACTATTGCATCTTTCAATTCTCATCAATGATGTTCCCTCATGCAGCAGAGGGCAATAAACACAAAGGACCACAAATGACTTAAGCATAGAGAATAAGAGACTGCAGAATGTGGGTACCTGGACAGGACTCCCATAGTAAACTTCACCCACCCAAGGCTCAGGGACCATTGCAGAAGAGGGGGTGGAAAGTTGTAAGAGACATGGGAGGAAGTGTATCCACACGGATACAGAGTCTTCCAGGCTCCTGGGTCCTTTCACATATGAACTTGCAGCAATAGTAGCAGCATGCACAAGACCCATGCTTTCCCAACGGTGGGTGCAATGTGACCAGCTGTCTCAAGGTCCTCCCGATGCGACCTCCCCACCACGGTGAATGCACCCTCAGGCTGTGAGCCAAAATAACAAGAGGAAAAGCAACTAAGACATTTAACCACATTAGTACTACAGAGAAGTAATTCTTCTCACTAGTTTCAAGGTTGCGATGCCTATGGTAAAAGACATAACAAGAAGACAGTCACATTTATTGAATATGCATGACGTGGGAGCTGTCCTAACTTCCTTTCTGTTGCTGTGATAAAACACTCTGACCAAATACAATTGGAGAGGAAAGGATTTATTTCATCTTACTCTCCCAACTGACAGTCCATCACTGAAGGAAGTCAGGGCAGGAACTCAGGGCAGGAGCCTGGAGGCAGGGGCTGAAGCACAGACCATGGGGGAGTGATTAGTGGCTTGCCCCTCTGGCCTTTGCTCAGCCTGCTTTCTTATACAACCCAGGACCAGGGGTGGCACCTCCTACAGTGGGCTGGGCCCTCCCACATTATTCAACAATCAAGAAAATGCCTCAAAGACATACCCATACCCACAAACCAATCCAATACAGACAATTCCTCAACTGAGGTCCCTTCTTCCTAGGTGTCAAATGGACAGCTCAAGCTATCCAGCAAAGGACCTTTCACAAAGAAATGAGGACTAAAGTAATGAGGACATTTATGTGTCTTTATGCTTTCTTTTGATGAAGAGTAGACCATTGTAAACAGATATGCTTGACTGATGAGAAACCATGATCTGATGATAATAATTTGAGAGAAATCAACAAGATCTTCTGGTTCACTGCATCTTCAAGATAATACCACTGGCGTCTCTTCTAGAATGGCATTTCCAAAATCAGGGTTCTTTTTTTTTTTTTTTTTTTTTTTNTTTTTTTTTGTAGCAGTCCTTAGTGTCCAACAGAAACCACTCCTCTGCTAAACAATATCTTGACTGCAAAGCTTCTCTTACTGTTGGTGGATAGATAATGACATGGCATAGCCATTATCACTGTGGCAACAGTACCAAAATCAGGGTTCTTGTAACCTGCTTCAGAGGAGAAGAGACAGCCAGAGAGGGACAGAGACCTGCTTGGTTCTGCTATTTTCTGAAGAATTCCTTCAACTTACATTCCCAGCTCTGTCAAAAATACCAATATGTTGAGAGCTTTGGGGGCCATATATCCTAAACTTATGGACACATTGTAAATGTTCCCTATATTATTAAAAAGTTAATTCCTGCCAGGCATAGTGGTACATAGCTGTAATCATAGCACCAAGGAAGTGGACAGAAGAGGATCCTAACTTTAAGGCCAGTCTAGGCTACTTAGTGAGACTTTGTCTCAAAAATTCAAACACAAAAGTTACTTTTCTAGCTTACAAGTTATGTTTTATATCCTATTGCATTTTGTGTAAATTAGCAAATAACCAAAGCATTATTTTTCTAATCTGCTTCAAGGAATTGGAGAGAAGACTCAGTGATTAAAAGCATTTGTCCCTCTTGTAGAGGACCTAGGTTTGGTTCCTAGCACTCAAACTGGGAGGCTCACAACCACTTATAACTCCAACTCCCGGGAATCCAACACCTTTATTTGGCCTTCATGGATGACCAAAACCTTCATGCCTATGGTGCATATACATGTACTCAGGCACACACACTTACAGATAAAATAAGAATAAGTAAATAAATAAAAATCTACTCAATTAGCAATCTAACACAGACCTCTAACATCTTTATTTAAAGACAAAACATTCTAGATACACTTAAGTACATCTGTGCATTTTGTGAAGAAGTAAAGTTTCAAAGCTATTGCAGGCGGACTTTTTCTCTTTAGAATGTTATTTCACAAGTTCTGGCAGTGATCAGAAAGGCTTCTTTCTGCACATTATGTCCTCTTAATCTGTATTCCATCCCATTTCATTTTTACACCTTCTTACATTTCAGGACATTTATCACATCCTGCAAATGCTGCTTGTACATCTCTGTTCTGTTTCTGAAGAGGGTAATGTCACTGGCATTTAATGCTTCACAGCAGCAGTCATGACCAAACACTCCCCTCTGTGCTTTTCCCCTCCATTTTCTACCTCTTCCTCATCTTAAGTCTAAACAGAGAACTTATATGAAACTGCAGCAAAGCTTTTTTCTTATTGTTAAGGGATGGCTATAGCTTTCAGAAAAAGAGCTACATACACACTCTAATTGTCCGACAATCTCACAATCATCCAGCCAGCCTGAATCCTAGATTAGGAAGCCCAAGACGAAATGCAAGTGGATGGGAAGGAGAGACTCCAGCTAGCCTGGCCACCTGAGGAAGTGTGTAAAATGTGACCTTTCCTGGGACTGAGGGATGATTCAGTGACTGAAAATAAGCCCTGCTCCTGCAGAGGACTGGAGTTCAAGTCCAGCACCATGTCAGGACCTGCAACTTCAGCTCTTGAGATCCAGCAACATCTTGTGGCCTTTGTGGACACCCACCCACACTCATGAACACATACTACAACCACCCACACTCATATACACATACTACACACCACTCACACTCATGTGCACACACTACACACCACCTACACTCATGGACATATACTATAAACCACCCACACTTATGTATGCATACTACACACCACCCACAGTCATATATGCATACTATATGCCACTCACAAGTCATGTATGCATACTACACACCACCCATAGTCATGTACACATACTACACACCACCCACACTCATACACAAATACTACATACCACCCACACTCATGCACACATACTACACACCACCCACACTCATGCACACATACACACACCACCCACACTCATATACACATACTATATACCACTCACACTCATGTACACACACTACACACCACCCACACTCATATACACATACTACATACCACTCACACTCATGTACACACACTACACACCACCCACACTCATATACACAAACTACATACCACTCACACTCATGTACACACACTACACACCACCCACACTCATATACACATACTACACACCACTCACACTCATGTACACACACTACACACCACCCACACTCATGCACACATACTACACACCACCCCCACTCATGCACACATACTACACACCACCCACACTCATATACACATACTACACACCACCCCCACTCATGTACACATACTACACACCACCCACACTCATGTACACATACTACACACCACCCACACTCATGTACACATACTACACACCACCCACACTCATGTACACATACTACACACCACCCCCACTCATGCACACATACTACACACCACCCCCACTCATGCACACATACTACACATCACCCATACTCATATACACATACTACACACCACTCACACTCATGTACACACACTACACACCACCCACACTCATGGACGTATACTATAAACCACCCATACTTATGTATGCATACTACACACCACCCACAGTCATATATGCATACTACACACCACTCACAGTCATGTATGCATACTACACACCACCCACACTCATGTACACATACTATACACCACCCACACTCATGTACACATACTACACACCACCCACATTCATGTATACATGCTACAACCACCCACAGTCATGTACACATACTACATACCACCCATACTCATGTACACATACTACACACCACCCATACTCATGTACACATACTACACACCACCCACACTCATGTATACATACTACAACCACCCACACTCATGTACACATACTATATACCACCCACGCTCATGTACACATACTACACACCACCCACACTCATGTACACATACTACACACCACCCACACTCATGTACACATACCATACACCACCCACACTCATGTACACATACTACACGCCACCCACACTCATGTACACATATTACATGCCACCCACACTCATGTACACCTACTACACACCACCCACACGCATGTATACTTACTACACACATACACTTATCTGAAAATAACATAAATCTCTGTCTGTAGGATCAAAATTTTTTCATTAGTCTTAAAAATTCATAATGAAAAAAAACAAGCGTGGTGGTGCATGCCTTTAATCCCAGCACTCCGGAGGCAGAGGCAGGCGGATCTCCTCAAAGAGAATGGCTCTCCCTCCCCAGCAGGCTCACCTGTGGATGGCTCCTCAGTGACGCCTGAGGCCTGGAGAGCACCCCCACACACACACCTATACTGGAATGTTGACTGGCTTGAGTTTTGTAGGTCTCATTCAGGTAAAAGCCATAACAAAATAATAAGCCAGGCTTGGTGGCTCAGGCCTTTAATCCAGGCTCTTGGGAGGCAGAGGCAAGTGGATCTCTGTGAGTTTGAGGACAGCCTGGTCTATATAGCAAGTTCCAGACCAACTGGGGCTACAGGGAAACCCTGTCTCAAAAAGACAAATACATACTATATATATATATATCAAAACCAACCACCACCAACAACCAAACCACCCGATCTTTCTTAAAATGAGGAACATCCTTGGAGGACTCACCACAGCAGAAAGATGGCAGCTTGCCAATCGCCTCAAAGTTCCCCTTGGACATTAAAAGCAAGATCATCAGCTCTTACTGTTTTTGTTTTGTTTTAGTGGATTTCTTCTACTTTGGCAAAACCCCTAAACCAATGACCTTCTGAATATAATTCAAAATGGTGTTTGTGAGCCAGGCAAACACATGCTTATAATCCCAGCATCCTAGAGGCCAAAGACTCTCTAGTTAGATGCAGGCTGGGCTATCTAGTGAGACTGCTTCGAAAACAAGGGGCATATAGCTCAGTTTGTAGAGTGTTTGCTTAGTAAGCATGAAGCTCTGGGTTTGATCTGTGTAAACCTGAGTAAACATGGTGGTGCATGGCTGTAATCTGAGCACTTTGGGGAGGAGGCTGGAGGATCAGTTCAAGGTCATCCCCAACCACTTGACAATCTTGAGATCGACCAGGAATGTATGAAGGCCTGTCTCAAAACAACAAAGACAATAAAATAAACTAAAATGGTGTTTCTGTTTTTAGTGTTTTTTTTAATTATGTGTATGTGTGGGGTGGAGTAGCTGTGAGTGTAGGACCCCTGGAGTGCAGAATAGGGTATCAGACCCCCTGGGGCTGCAGCTGCAGGCAGTTGTGAACTCAAGTCTTCTGCAAGAGCAGGACATGCTCTTAACCATTAGGCCATTTCTCCAGCCTCTAAAATGGTGTTTCTGAACGGGAGAAAGAAGTTACCTGCTGTGTTCAGGTCAAGGAAGCACAGAACCAAGGAACCGTCACCCATCTCCTCACTCTCTGCCACTTCTGCCTTTTTAAGCCTTTCCCCTCTCATCTTCTTTCTCTGTAAACCTTAAACATTTCCATAATAAATGTGATAGGGGGCTCTGAAGGAAAGCCAAGCTCCTGACAAGAGAACTACTATTAATAATAGCATTTTGTAGTCATAGACTATTAAAATGGTCATTCATTTATCAACAAATACATGCCAAAACTCTTAGATGATGGATACAGAAATGTAGGGGGAATATTCTGGAAATTTTACCTGATAGATAGACATATCTAAGTCTTGGGAATTCGTGTGTGTGTGTGTGTGTGTGTGTGTGTGTGCTTGAAAACTAAGATGAATATAGGTTTAAGTCTGTTGACACAAGCCTACAGCTTTCCCATACTATGCCTAGGCAAGTTTCACTCTGCAGGCAATTTCTTGGTCATTAGACAGCACCTTTGTGCTTATTAGAAGACAGTACTTCTTTCTCAGGGAAAATGCCATTGTGTAATGCAAAACCTACACAGAAGATGCCACTTCCCTTCTCACAGTGCTGGCAACGCTAGGAGCCAGATGGTGGCCTTGCTTCTGAGGAGCAAGTTGTCTAGGGTAAGATTTTCTTCAGGGAGCACCCAAGTGACTGAGGTCCCTTCATTTAACTTCAGCATGAATCACTGTTCTGGGTAACAGTGTAGTAGAAAATTGGGGGGCTGTCAAAGGCAGGCTCCAAATAAAACCCTTCAGCAGGCAGCTACTTTTCTGAAAAGGAGAAAGAGCTAATCCTAAAGATCTTCCCTGGTAGGCTGGGGTTGTGCCTCAGTGGACAGAGTACGTGTCCAGCATGAGGAGGCCCTGGGTTCAATCCCCAGCACCACATGAACCAGTTATGGCAGTGCACACCTATAATCCCCGCACTCAGGAGGTGGAAGCAGCTCAAGGTCAAAGGGTCATCCCCGGGGAAGAGAGTGACCCTGAGTAGCTGGGATTAAAACCAAAGAAACCTGTTGGTATGGAGTCACTGGTGCCTGCTCCAAGATGGCAGATATTATATATACTGTCAGCAGATTCATGAGTAAAACCCAGAACAGTGAGAGTTATAGTGTTTTGCTTTATTTGTGTGAGTGTATTACCTGCATGTAGTATGCCCGTGCCATGAAATACCTGCAGAAGTCAGAAGAGGGCATCAGAGTCTCCTGGAATTGGAGTTACGGATGGTGGGTAGCCATCACATGCTGGCGCTGAGAATCAAAACCAGGTCCTCTGCAAGAACAGCGAGTGTTCTTAACCACTAAGCCATCTCTCCAGCACCCTTCCTCCCCCCCCCCATGCCCCACACAAATATTCGTTTTTAAATAAGCTCATGTCTTTCTCATTATGAAAGAAGTCTGATGGTGAATCCTGTACGCCATGACCCAGGCTGCTATTCCTCTGGCATAGTTAGCTTTTCATCCCCCAACATAGAAGCCTGAGATTACATCCACACTCTAGGTAGCTCTAAGGAGAGAGGAGACACAGAAAGCGCCTGTCACTAGGAGTTGTAATAGTGGGAGCCAACTCTCTTCTGGCTTTGTGATGTTGAGCAGTTTATACCATCCTTCAGCTTCTGATTCTCTGCCCATTGGGGAATGCGCACCATCTACTGCTGTTTCTGGATGATTAAAAAGCAGTATTCATAAGAAATAAAGAATCTCACAGTACCTGGCCTATGAGAGGTCCTGAGTAAATAGGATTTCTCTTTCTTCTGTCTGTTATTCTCCTGTGCTCTGCCTCCTGCAGCTCCTTTCTTTTTCCCTGAGGTGGTCTTCAGATGTTTGTCTCCATCTTTCTTTTTCCCTGAGGTGGTCTTCAGATGTTTGTCTCCATCTTTCTTATTCTCTGAGGTGGTCTTCAGATGTTTATCTCCATCTTTCTTTTTCTCTGAGGTGGTCTTCAGATGTTTGTCTCCATCCTTCTTTCTCTCTGAGGTGGTCTTCAGATGTTTATCTCCATCTTTCTTTTTCCCTGAGGTGGTCTTCAGATGTTTGTCTCCATCTTTCTTTTTCCCTGAGGTGGTCTTCAGATGTTTATCTCCATCTTTCTTTTTCTCTGAGGTGGTCTTCAGATGTTTGTCTCCATCTTTCTTTTTCCCTGAGGTGGTCTTCAGATGTTTCTCTCCATCCTTCTTTCTCTCTGAGGTGGTCTTCAGATGTTTGTCTCCATCTTTCTTTTTCCCTGAGATGGTCTTCAGATGTTTATCTCCATCTTTCTTTTTCTCTGAGGTGGTCTTCAAATGTTTGTCTCCATCTTTCTTATTCTCTGAGGTGGTCTTCAGATGTTTGTCTCCATCTTTCTTTTTCCCTGAGGTGGTCTTCAGATGTTTGTCTCCATCTTTCTTTTTCCCTGAGATGGTCTTCAGATGTTTATCTCCATCTTTCTTTTTCTCTGAGGTGGTCTTCAGATGTTTGTCTCCATCTTTCTTATTCTCTGAGGTGGTCTTCAGATGTTTATCTCCACCTTTCTTTTTCTCTGAGGTGGTCGTCAGATGTTTGTCTCCATCTTTCTTTTTCCCTGAGGTGGTCTTCAGATGTTTGTCTCCATCTTTCTTTTTCCCTGAGGTGGTCTTCAGATGTTTGTCTCCATCTTTCTTTTTCCCTGAGGTGGTCTTCAGATGTTTGTCTCCATCTTTCTTTTTCCCTGAGATGGTCTTCAGATGTTTATCTCCATCTTTCTTTTTCTCTGAGGTGGTCTTCAAATGTTTGTCTCCATCTTTCTTATTCTCTGAGGTGGTCTTCAGATGTTTATCTCCACCTTTCTTTTTCTCTGAGGTGGTCTTCAAATGTTTGTCTCCATCTTCTTTTCTCTCTGGGTGGTCTTCAGATGTTTTATCTCCAATCTTTCTTTTTCCCTGAGGTGGTCGTCAGATGTTTGTCTCCATCTTTCTTTTTCCCTGAGGTGGTCTTCAGATGTTTATCTCCATCTTTCTTTTTCTCTGAGGTGGTCTTCAAATGTTTTTCTCATCTTTTTATTCTCTGAGTGGTCTTCAGATGTTTAATTCATCTTTTTCTCTGAGGTGGTCGTCAGATGTTTGTCTCCATCTTTCTTATTCTCTGAGGTGGTCTTCAGATGTTTATCTCCACCTTTCTTTTTCTCTGAGGTGGTCTTCGATGTTTGTTCTCCATCTTCTTTCTCTCTGAGGGGGGTGGTCTCAGTGCTTCTATCTCCATCTTTATTTTTCCCATGGGTTGTCCCTTCAGATTTTGTGCTCCATCTTTCGTATTTCCTGAGGTGGTCCCCCACCCTTCAATGTTTATCTCCATCTTTCTTTTTTCTCTGAGGTGGTTTCAATGTTGTCTCCATCCTTCTTTTCTCTGAGGTGGTCTTCAGATTTATCTCCATCTTTCTTTTTCTCTGAGGTGGTCTTCAGATGTTTGTCTCCATCTTTCTTATTCTCTGAGGTGGTCTTCAGATGTTTATCTCCACCTTTCTTTTTCTCTGAGGTGGTCTTCAGATGTTTGTCTCCATCCTTCTTTCTCTCTGAGGTGGTCTTCAGATGTTTGTCTCCATCTTTCTTTTTCCCTGAGATGGTCTTCAGATGTTTGTCTCCATCTTACTTTTTCCCTGAGGTGGTCTTCAGATGTTTGTCTCCATCTTTCTTTGCCCCCTTTTCCAACAAACCAGAAATCAGGTTCAAAGAACTGTTTGTTACTGAATATTCCTGTCCCGGGAGGCCGTAGGAAAGGTTATTTTGGGTGATTCAGATATCACCTGAACAAACATCCTTTTTGAGATAAAAAGTCAAAAACAAATGACAAGACATTCATGAAGTAGTGCTGTGTGCAACATGTGATCTCAGGGCTGTGTCCTGAGAGGGGCACCTACCTGCTCGGGACTGCAGTGGAGGGCCGTCATCTAGACCAGCGTTGTCTGAGTCACAGGACATCTACTCCTAAACCCCACAAAGGGGTGTCTGCTGCCTGCTCCCTAACAGCAGTGTCCTTGGACAACCGGCCTATTCTTTTCTTCAGTACCCTGGTCCTTGCCCTCGTCCCCATGCAACAAGAACCCCGACAGACCGCTCCTTCCGCAGCGTTTGTCTCCCATGCCACTGCTGACTGAGTCACTGCTGCCGGTCACTCAGCTCCTTCTGCAGCGTTTGTCCCTCGCCACTGCTGACTGAGTCACTGCTGCCGGTCACTCAGCTCCTTCCGCAGCGTTTGTCCCCCGCCACTGCTGACTGAGTCACTGCTGCCGGTCACTCAGCTCCTTCCGCAGCGTTTGTCCCCCGCCACTGCTGACTGAGTCACTGCTGCCGGTCACTCAGCTCCTTCCGCAGCGTTTGTCCCCCCCCACTGCTGACTGAGTCCCTGCTGCCGGTCACTCAGCTCCTTCCGCAGCGTTTGTCCCCCGCCACTGCTGACTGAGTCACTGCTGCCGGTCACTCAGCTCCTTCCGCAGCGTTTGTCCCCCCGCCACTGCTGACTGAGTCACTGCTGCCAGTCACTCAGCTCCTTCAGCAGCGTTTGTCCCTCGCCACTGCTGACTGAGTCACTGCTGCCGGTCACTCAGCTCCTTCAGCAGCGTTTGTCCCCCACCACTGCTGACTGAGTCACTGCTGCCGGTCACTCAGCTCCTTCTGCAGCGTTTGTCTCCCCTGCCACTGCTGACTGAGTCACTGCTGCCGGTCACTCAGCTCCTTCCGCAGCGTTTGTCCCCCCCCACTGCTGACTGAGTCACTGCTGCCGGGCACTCAGCTCCTTCCGCAGCGTTTGTCTCCCCGCCACTGCTGACTGAGTCACTGCTGCCGGTCACTCAGCTCCTTCAGCAGCGTTTGTCTCCCCGCCACTGCTGACTGAGTCACTGCTGCCGGTCACTCAGCTCCTTCCGCAGCGTTTGTCTCCCCTGCCACTGCTGACTGAGTCACTGCTGCCGGTCACTCAGCTCCTTCTGCAGCGTTTGTCTCCCCTGCCACTGCTGACTGAGTCACTGCTGCCGGTCACTCAGCTCCTTCCGCAGCGTTTGTCCCTCGCCACTGCTGACTGAGTCACTGCTGCCGGTCACTCAGCTCCTTCAGCAGCGTTTGTCCCCCACCACTGCTGACTGAGTCACTGCTGCCGGTCACTCAGCTCCTTCCGCAGCGTTTGTCCCCCACCACTGCTGAGTCACTGCTGCCGGTCACTCAGCTCCTTCCGCAGCGTTTGTCCCTCGCCACTGCTGACTGAGTCACTGCTGCCGGTCACTCAGCTCCTTCAGCAGCGTTTGTCCCCCACCACTGCTGAGTCACTGCTGCCGGTCACTCCGCTCCTTCTGCAGCGTTTGTCTCCCCGCCACTGCTGACTGAGTCACTGCTGCCGGTCACTCAGCTCCTTCAGCAGCGTTTGTCCCCCACCACTGCTGACTGAGTCACTGCTGCCGGTCACTCAGCTCCTTCTGCAGCGTTTGTCTCCCCTTGCCACTGCTGACTGCGTCACTGCTGCCGGTCACTCAGCTCCTTCAGCAGCGTTTGTCTCCCCGCCACTGCTGACTGAGTCACTGCTGCCAGTCACTCAGCTCCTTCAGCAGCGTTTGTCCCCCACCACTGCTGACTGAGTCACTGCTGCCGGTCACTCAGCTCCTTCTGCAGCGTTTGTCCCCCACCACTGCTGACTGAGTCACTGCTGCCGGTCACTCAGCTCCTTCCGCAGCGTTTGTCCCCCACCACTGCTGACTGAGTCACTGCTGCCGGTCACTCAGCTCCTTCCGCAGCGTTTGTCCCTCGCCACTGCTGACTGAGTCACTGCTGCCGGTCACTCAGCTCCTTCAGCAGCGTTTGTCCCCCACCACTGCTGACTGAGTCACTGCTGCCGGTCACTCAGCTCCTTCAGCAGCGTTTGTCCCTCGCCGCTGCTGACTGAGTCACTGCTGCCGGTCACTCAGCTCCTTCTGCAGCGTTTGTCCCCCACCACTGCTGACTGAGTCACTGCTGCCGGTCACTCAGCTCCTTCCGCAGCGTTTGTCCCCCACCACTGCTGACTGAGTCACTGCTGCCGGTCACTCAGCTCCTTCCGCAGCGTTTGTCCCTCGCCACTGCTGACTGAGTCACTGCTGCCGGTCACTCAGCTCCTTCCGCAGCGTTTGTCCCTCGCCACTGCTGACTGAGTCACTGCTGCCGGTCACTCAGCTCCTTCAGCAGCGTTTGTCCCCCACCACTGCTGACTGAGTCACTGCTGCCGGTCACTCAGCTCCTTCCGCAGCGTTTGTCTCCCTCGCCACTGCTGACTGAGTCACTGCTGCCAGTCACTCAGCTCCTTCAGCAGCGTTTGTCTCCCCGCCACTGCTGACTGAGTCACTGCTGCCGGTCACTCAGCTCCTTCTGCAGCGTTTGTCCCTCGCCGCTGCTGACTGAGTCACTGCTGCCGGTCACTCAGCTCCTTCTGCAGCGTTTGTCCCCCACCACTGCTGACTGAGTCACTGCTGCCGGTCACTCAGCTCCTTCCGCAGCGTTTGTCCCCCACCACTGCTGACTGAGTCACTGCTGCCGGTCACTCAGCTCCTTCAGCAGCGTTTGTCCCTCGCCACTGCTGACTGAGTCACTGCTGCCAGTCACTCAGCTCCTTCAGCAGCGTTTGTCCCTCGCCACTGCTGACTGAGTCACTGCTGCCGGTCACTCAGCTCCTTCCGCAGCGTTTGTCCCCCACCACTGCTGACTGAGTCACTGCTGCCGGTCACTCAGCTCCTTCAGCAGCGTTTGTCCCTCGCCACTGCTGACTGAGTCACTGCTGCCGGTCACTCAGCTCCTTCCGCAGCGTTTGTCTCCCCGCCACTGCTGACTGAGTCACTGCTGCCGGTCACTCAGCTCCTTCTGCAGCGTTTGTCTCCCCGCCACTGCTGACTGAGTCACTGCTGCCGGTCACTCAGCTCCTTCCGCAGCGTTTGTCTCCCTCGCCACTGCTGACTGAGTCACTGCTGCCGGTCACTCAGCTCCTTCCGCAGCGTTTGTCCCCCACCACTGCTGACTGAGTCACTGCTGCCGGTCACTCAGCTCCTTCCGCAGCGTTTGTCCCTCGCCACTGCTGACTGAGTCACTGCTGCTGGTCACTCAGCTCCTTCAGCAGCGTTTGTCCCCCACCACTGCTGACTGAGTCACTGCTGCCGGTCACTCAGCTCCTTCTGCAGCGTTTGTCCCCCACCACTGCTGAGTCACTGCTGCCGGTCACTCAGCTCCTTCTGCAGCGTTTGTCTCCCCTGCCACTGCTGACTGAGTCACTGCTGCCGGTCACTCAGCTCCTTCCGCAGCGTTTGTCCCTCGCCGCTGCTGACTGAGTCACTGCTGCCGGTCACTCAGCTCCTTCTGCAGCGTTTGTCCCCCACCACTGCTGACTGAGTCACTGCTGCCGGTCACTCAGCTCCTTCCGCAGCGTTTGTCCCCCACCACTGCTGACTGAGTCACTGCTGCCGGTCACTCAGCTCCTTCCGCAGCGTTTGTCCCCCGCCACTGCTGACTGAGTCACTGCTGCTGGTCACTCAGCTCCTTCAGCAGCGTTTGTCCCCCACCACTGCTGACTGAGTCACTGCTGCCAGTCACTCAGCTCCTTCAGCAGCGTTTGTCCCCCACCACTGCTGACTGAGTCACTGCTGCCGGTCACTCCGCTCCTTCCGCAGCGTTTGTCCCCCACCACTGCTGACTGAGTCACTGCTGCCAGTCACTCAGCTCCTTCAGCAGCGTTTGTCCCCCACCACTGCTGACTGAGTCACTGCTGCCAGTCACTCAGCTCCTTCAGCAGCGTTTGTCCCCCACCACTGCTGACTGAGTCACTGCTGCCAGTCACTCAGCTCCTTCAGCAGCGTTTGTCCCCCACCACTGCTGAGTCACTGCTGCCGGTCACTCAGCTCCTTCTGCAGCGTTTGTCCCCCACCACTGCTGACTGAGTCACTGCTGCCGGTCACTCAGCTCCTTCCGCAGCGTTTGTCTCCCTCGCCACTGCTGACTGAGTCACTGCTGCCGGTCACTCAGCTCCTTCAGCAGCGTTTGTCCCTCGCCACTGCTGACTGAGTCACTGCTGCCGGTCACTCAGCTCCTTCCGCAGCGTTTGTCCCCCACCACTGCTGACGATCACTGCTGCCGGTCACTCAGCTCCTTCTGCAGCGTTTGTCTCCCTGCCACTGCTGACTGAGTCACTGCTGCCTGGTCACTCAGCTCCTTCAGCAGCGTTTGTCCCTCGCCGCCTGCTGACTGAGTCACTGCTGCCGGTCACTCAGCTCCTTCCGCAGCGTTTGTCCCCCACCATCTGACTGAGTCACTGCTGCCGGTCACTCCGCTCCTAGGCCCGCAGCGTTTGTCTCCTCACCACTGCTGTACTGAGTCACTGCTGCCGGTCACTCAGCTCCTTCTGCAGCGTTTGTCCCCCGCCACTGCTGACTGAGTCACTGCTGCCGTCACTCAGCTCCTTCGCAGCGTTTGTCCCCCACCCACTGCTGACTGAGTCACTGCTGCCAGTCACTCAGCTCCTTCGCAGCGTTTGTCCCTCGCCACTGCTGACTGAGTCACTGCTGCCGGTCACTCAGCTCCTTCGCAGCGTTTGTCCCCCACCACTGCTGACTGAGTCACTGCTGCCAGTCACTCAGCTCCTTCAGCAGCGTTTGTCCCCCGCCACTGCTGACTGAGTCACTGCTGCCAGTCACTCAGCTCCTTCAGCAGCGTTTGTTCCCTCGCCACTGCTGACTGAGTCACTGCTGCCGGTCACTCAGCTCCTTTTTTTTTTTTGTTTTTTTTTTGCTTGAAAAGGAAAAGGCAACAAAAAACTTTGTGGCTTAAAAGTAGAAGTGTCAAGATGGTGTTACAATTATAGTACCAAAGTCTGGAGAGATGCCTAAGACACGGAAGGCATTAAAATATAGAACGCTGGTTTTCTAAAATAGTTCTACAGCACTGATTTAAATGGTTTGGATTTTTCCCCTTTAAAGTTTATTTTACTTTTTTCTTCTTTTGATTATAATCAGTTGTCTACAAGACGGCTGGTAAGGAGCCAGTTGTGGGCAGTAGGTAGAACATCAGTCTCCAGAAGACAGCCAGAGGTAGAACGTCAGTCTCCAGAAGACAGCCAGAGGTAGAACGTCAGTCTCCAGAACACGACAGCCAGAGGTAGAACATCAGTCTCCAGAAGACAGCCAGAGGTAGAACATCAGTCTCCAGAAGACAGCCAGAGGTAGAACATCAGTCTCCAGAAGACAGCCAGAGGTAGAACATCAGTCTCCAGAAGACAGCCAGAGGTAGAACATCAGTCTCCAGAAGACAGCCAGATGTAGAACATCAGTCTCCAGAAGACAGCCAGATGTAGAACATCAGTCTCCAGAAGACAGCCAGAGGAGGCGCTTGGGAACAGAGATGGGCTGTTGTTGTTGTTGTTTACTCCCCCCCTTTTTTTTAATTTTTGGTGCTGGGGATGGCACCCGGGCCTTGCTCAGGGCAGACCGTGCTCCGTCCTAGCTGCGGGGATGGCACCCGGGCCTTGCTCAGGGCAGACCGTGCTCCATCACCGAGCTGCTGGGATGGCACCCGGGCCTTGCTCAGGGCAGACCGTGCTCCATCCTAGCTGCAGTTATGGCACCCGGGGCCTTGCTCAGGGCAGACCGTGCTCCATCCTAGCTGCGGGGATGGCACCCCGGGCCTTGCTCAGGGCACACCGTGCTCCGTCGCCAAGCTGCGGGGATGGCACCCGGGCCTTGCTCAGGGCAGTCCGTGCTCCGTCCTAGCTGCGGGGATGGCACCCCGGGCCTTGCTCAGGGCACACCGTGCTCTGTCACCAAGCTGCGGGGATGGCACCCCGGGCCTTGCTCAGGGCACACCGTGCTCTGTCACCAAGCTGCGGGGATGGCACCCGGGGCCTTGCTCAGGGCAGGCCATGCTCCGTCACCGAGCTGCTACACATCCCAGCCCTAAGGAACAGTAATTTTATTTTATTTTATTTTATTTTATTTTAATTTAATTTATTTTATTTTATTTTATTTTATTTATTTATGTGTATGAATGTACTGTTTCCGTGTAGGTCTGCACGCCCGTGTCGTGCAAGGCCGCGGAGGTCAGAAGAGGGTGTCGGATTCCCCTGGAACTGGAGTTCTCCTAGAATTGGAGTTTCAGACAGTTCTCAGCCGCCATGTGGGTGCGGGGGACCAAACCCGGGTCCTCTGCAAGAGCGGTCAGCGCTCTTAACCGCTAGGCCATCTCTCCAGCCCCAGGAACAGTAATTTTAAATGAGCTGTTAAAAGGACCTAAGAAAAACATGGTGAGACGGTGGGGACTGCATGTACAGCGACTCGGAGTGTAGCTACACGCATGAGACCCCAAAGTTCAAGGCCATTCCCCGTTGCCTGAAAGGCTTGAAAACAGGGAAAAAGAAAATTTACTAACCCCAAGTAACTTCACCATGAACACTGTCACCTAAAGCCTTTCTTCCCAGGGGAGAGACATCAAGGACATCTCCAAGTTAATTGGACATACCACCAAGCATGAGTCTCAAATGCTTTCCCTCTGAAAGACTTTGGGTTAATGTCTTCAACTGGTCCCTTCGTGGATATCTTTAATCTTAGCAAAAAGGTATGGTAGGACATGTAGCATTTCTGTTTATAAATTACAGCAAAATTTCTTGCTTAGGACTTGTAAGGAGCATTAATTAGCATTATGAAATAAATGTGAATAGGAATGTTGATTTAGCTTAGTCAGAAACTGCACCACAGCCAAGGCTATTCAGACAACTAGCTGAGAGCGCCATCAGCGGCCCTGACTCCAGCAAGCAGCGGCCCAGAAAGCCTGAGCGGACCTTGTATGGCTGATTAACCAGCACAGGCACAGAAGACAGGACAACCAGATGGGGACCCCACCTGCCCACGACCTGGGCATGAACCTCAGATAGACAGATAACACCTGTCCATGTATGGGGACCCAGGTAAGAGCCCCAGATAAGCACCTGGGACCAAGTTCACCACCCCGCCTCTACTTAAACTGGGAAGTGCGAAATGACTTCTCTCTCTCACTCCCTCCTGGGGATCCCCACCCTGGGAATCCCCACCCTGGGAGATGCCTGAACTCACACTCCCTTCCTGGAGAGCCCTCAAAATGTGAGACATGAGTTACATCGACACAATGTCCAGTCACCATTGCAGATGCTGACCGGACCTAACTAGACCTACTGGCCTAGCGCTGCCACAGCCAACCAGCTTCCTGGAAACTGTCCAGCTTTCCAGCTTCTGGGAGACTGAGAGAGCCCTGCGTAAGGGAGCAGCCTTGGGGAGTTAGGAAAGGACAGGTGCTGGGCGTGGCAGCACACACCTTTAATCCTAGCACTTGGGAGGCAGAGGCAGGCAGATCTTTGTGAGTTCAAGGCCAGCCTGGTCTACAGAGCTAGTTCCAGGCCAGCTGGGGCTCCATGGAGACCCTGTCTCGAAAAGACCAAAAAAAAAAAAAGAATTGACTTGCGTGGGAAGGAATAAAATTAGACTGCAAGACTGCATCATAATACTTGTGTCCTGGATTCCTTTGGACCTTTAAGGCCAAGCTCAACAATTAGGAATGTTAATTAATGCTCCTTACAGGACTGTTGCTAACGGAAGAAGTCACATTATCCTGAGACCCAGGGATCTTGAAAACCAGGCCTGGTTGGGCACTTGCCAGTGTGCTGAACTTTGTGAAGAGCTCCAGATGTTTTCTCTGCTTCCACCACCTCTCACCACAAGAAGGAATGCCGCCATGCTGCTAGCCCCTTCTTTTGGCTGCGCATCAGCACCTGCAGATACCGGTGGCCTTCCCGTGGCCTTCCCCCATTCCTGTAAACACAGTCTCCCAGTGCTCTTTTTTGTACTACGCCTACACTGCAAAGAGATAAAAGTCAGAAATTTTAGTTTAAAGTTCATTTGTTTAAAGTTTATGTAATCAACTTGTGAGAGCTAGTGTTCTAACCAGAGACAGTTCAAGAAAGTCCAGTTATGATACACAGTGCTGGGGAAGGCACCGCAGAAACTGAGGAATTCACCCTCTGTGATAAATGGGTCTTTGAACAAAAGTGTCAGGTGTTCAGCAAGCAAAAAGGAGAGCTGTAAACAACCCTAGGCAAGGGGCAGGCTTAATATGCAGGCTGTTGTTTGAGGTACCTGCAGGGCATCAATCACTTACCTAATATAAAAAAGCTCTGTGATAAAACTAACCACAAGGAAATTGACAAACCTGTATAAACCGACAGACTTCAATGACATTGTAAAAGACACTAATGTGAGTGGTGGCAGGCTTTAAGTCCTAAAGGAAAACTGATCTCCCACAGCAACCTTCTGTTTATTCATTCATTTAGCAAAGATTCATTGAGCATCCATTAAATACGGGACACTGGAAGGGACTGACACTACCAAGATAAAGAAAATAGGTCTCTGCACCAAAACTCTAAGGTTTTATTAAAACAAATGCCTTCTATATATACTCAATAGACATGCATCCATAGTTGCACCATAAGATACTGCAGAAATTTTGTGACTGTTGCATTTGTGATTCAGCAGAAGGGAAGCAACATCAGTTAGAGCCCAGTTAACCTGTGGGGTCATCACACAATGAAACAACACAAATACCAAGGTGTGGATGAATTCTATACATTGCATGACTCGACTTATATAACAGGCGGAGGTATTCAATGAGGGTGCGGACATGTTGGCAGCTAGTTAGAGAGGAGGGGGCTGCTGGGTTCTGCTTTGCTTTGTGAGCTGAGTTGTGGACACACAGATTGGACTGTTATGGGTGTCTCTGCTCACAGGTCCTCATCAAGAATTCAATAAGACTCAAAAAAAAATGTAGCAAGCCAGACTGATTTAATAAAGCCAACGAAGATATATTCCTGTAGACTTGATAGGTCCAGCCAAGTGAGGGCTGCTCCAGACGTCCACCTTTATCTAGCTAGCCCACGGTCATCAGTGCCATCTTCCCTCCACCTTCTGATTAGTGGCCCTAAAATACTTTTCCCAGACATGCTCGCTTAGAACTACTGTGAAATGGAAGGTGTCAGCAACGTTTTGAGGTTGCTCAAGGCCTTGTGGCTGGCTGTTTTCTGCCTAACATCATCACATGAACTGTACTCATCTATATTCTTTTTTGTTTTGTTTTGCTATTGTCTGACAGGGTCTCCCAGGTCCCCCACCTGCCTGGAAGTCTCTGTGTAGACCAGGCTGGCCTTCATCTCATAGAGATCCACTTGCCTCAGCCTCCTGAGGGCTGGGATTAAAGGCATACTTGACACTCATTTTACATTTCTGTTTAAAAATATACTGAAAAACAAAGTCAACTGTTTTGAGACATAATCCCTTCCACCCTACTGTCCCCCAAGTGTTCGAAGTGAGGCCAGGGTCTCGTGCTTGCTTTACTGATAAGCCAATACACACAAAATGCAAATCAACACTCCATCGAGATTCCATTTATTCCACTTACAATGGCTATCATCATCAAAACAAAACAAAGGTGAGATGACTCAGCAGGTAAAAGGCACGAGTCACCAAGCCCAGTGACCTGAGTTGGATTCCCAGAACTCACACCATAGAAAAAGAGAATCTCCTCCAGCAAGTCGTCCTCTGATCCTCTGACAGCCAAAGATGTGCACTGTGGCATGTATCACATACACGTGTGAGCACATGCGTACACGCACACACAGACACACACACACACACACACACACACACTGAATAAATGTAAAAACAATAGCAACAAAATTAAATGCTGTCAGGGATATGGGGAAGGAACATTCATACACTGTAGTGGACTACAAAATAGACCAGCTACTGCGGAAATCACTATGAAGATATCTCCTAAAACCAAGAATAGAATTCCATATGATCCGGTTATGCCATTCCTGGGTAAAGACCCAAAGTGAGCCAAGTCAGCACACAGCACAGATACCCGCACATCTGTGTATGGTGGCACTGCTCACAATGGCCAAAGTATGGGTGCTGGTCAGTAGACAAATGGACAAAGACAGTGGAGTACATGAACATGATGGAGTATGGTTGAGTCATAAAGAGGGTTGGAATTATGCTGTTTGCAGGGAAATGAGTAAACTAGGAGATCATTAAGTGAAATAAGCTAGATTTTAAAAAGACAAATGTCATGTTTTTCTATCATATGTAGAAAGACAGATATGTAAGTAGAAGTTAGACCATTAGGCAAAACAAAGGGGGGATATAAAAATAAGAGATGAAGAAAGTGCATTATACAAAGGTGAGAAAATGGCACAATGAAGCTTATTCTTTTGCAGAATTGATATGTGGTAACAAAACAGAATATATGAAAAATATTTTTAAAACCTACCAGAGGTTTTTGTCAGGATTTTGGTTCAAAGTGATGTCTGCTTTGGCCATCCACTGTGCAGTGGTGTTGGGTAAAACCAAGGTCTATCGCTGGGCAGGACCAAATTTTGCCTTTAATCCTAGCACTTGGGAGGCAGAGGCAGGTGGATCTTTGTGAGCTTAAGGCCAGCCTGGTCTACAGACTAAGTTCCAGGACAGCTGGGGCTACAGGGAGACCCTGTCTCGAAAAGACCAAAAACAATTTTTTTTCAGGTAATTATGGTTTGGGGAAAGCACTGTTATTCAAATTTTTCAGGCCTGAGACCTTGATTTGTCAAGTTTAGCCCAAAAACCAGAAAATATCCCCATGGCTTTTCAGCCGAGTCTGTGAATGTGTACTCAGGTGAAATGTATGTTCATGGGGATCCTGGGGATGAAAAAATACTTGTTTTTTTCCTAAGTGGACTGGTGTGGGTACTCAAGTGGCGTTTAACTTATAAATGGTGTATTATAAAGGATAGAGCTAAGGAGCTAGAAAATGGTGTGGTACAGAAACAGCAAACAAGGAAGTAAACACTCCTTCCACAACAGTGAATTAGGACATAGTAACAACGCAGGAAGGGCCTTCCCTTAACGTGATGGTGGTGACCTTTAAACTGCAGTGGCTTGCTTTGCTGTGAAGTAAGGCAAAAGGTTCTCATTCTATAAACCCCAAGACACAGGCAATCCACATCAACATCATAGACTCAAAATATACCAAAATAAGCAAAGTTTTTCATTATGGAAATTTTCAAACACACACAAGAGAAAAACACAATGGACCCCCATGTAGCACTCACCCAACCAAACTACATCTTCTCAACCTCTGCTCGCTTCTCCCCGCCTCACGTACCATCTTCTTTCCTTCCTTACTGACTGTTCTGCCTCTTTCTACACCTTGCCTTCTGTTCCAGTTTCATTCTGTTGCTGTAACAAATATCACAACCAAAAGCAACTTAGAAGAGAGGGTTTATTTGGCTTACACGTGAGGTCAGGATCATCACTGATGTAGGCCATTTCCTGCCGGATTAGGAAGCCACACGTGCTGTATTTCCTGTCACCAGAATCACGCTGCCCCCCCCCCACTGTGATTGGCTTCACCCCTCCCACCTTTACAGTGATTGGATGTGCTCTGATGCTCTTTATGCTGATTGGTAGAAGCCCTCTATATAAGCTGTATCAGGAACTTAAGCGTTGAGTCTCGCCCCCCATTCCCCCACCACATGCTCCGGAAGTGTTATCTGCTCCATCACACCCTCAGTAGGGTGTGGACTGACCGCTGGCTGGAGAAGGTCCACATCTGATGCCCCTGAACAGGGACCCACCTACCGCAAGCCTGGAGTAAGTGATCCCCTCAACAGGTGATTTGCTATCATACCAAGTGACTCCCCAGATCAGTTGTCTGCATGCTCCGCCCCTGTCCTGGGGTATTGAGGTTAGTGAAGGTCAGGCCCAGGATGTATGGAAGACCCTGCTGGCTCTTGTCCCTTGATTGAATGAGGAAGAAGAGGAGCAGGACCTATCTAGAGTGGGAGGCTGCATGTGCGGCAGAGGACAAGGAGAAACTGCTCAATCCCCTAGGGAGCCGCTGGACAGGAAGGGCTCTCCTTGCAAGCCATCTCTGACTAAGCAGAAGACAGGAAGTGTCACTGTACCGAGCTCAGATTCAATGAGGGAGGAGCTGCCCCACCTGGAAACTCCCCCGTCTCACCCTCCAGCCCTGGATTCCTCCTTACCACCGTATCACCCCTCATCAGGAAGAGTCTAATGACTCCGGGTCTCACCTCCTCTGCAAGCAGAGAGACGAGGAATGGGCTGAGATGGAATACTCTCTCCCACAGACGGATGGGGCCTCTGCACCCTCACTCCCATCTCTAGTCCACACCTTTCTGGTAAACCTAGTCCCGACTCCACAGCACCCTCTGCCTTGGTACCCACACACCCCTCAATCACTGTCAGAGTTACAGAAAGCCATGAAACGAGGACAGAGTTAATGCCCACTGGACAAGGGGCATTCTCCATGATCTCTCAGTAGACATTGCCAGATCCACCTTGCCAGGACCACTGTATTTACAGTGGTTCACCCTCAATTGGGATGACTGTGAATAGCAGGCACATCTCAATCACAATAGTAATGTCCCCATCTCCAGAGACTGTCTTCTTGCCGATGGACCCATGTATAGCAGTCCGGCCATTCAAGCCCAGGGTCCGCCAGAGATTTTTTTTATCAGTTCCACTTCTGTGCTCTTAGAGCATGGGACCATAGAATTGCTCCTAGGGAACACAGAGCTGCCCATAACTCAGATGAAACAGAGATCCACTGAGTCCTTTGTTGAGTCCGTGGATCCGGTATCCAATACTGTCAAGAGATGTACAGCTGACTCCAATGCACAGGATGAGCTCTTTAAATTAGTAGTTTGGGAGGGCATAACCAAGGAAAGTAAACTCCCCTGTGCTGTGCTAGGGGATTAGGATATTGGGATGTCTGCTCACACTGCACAGGTCCAGGAGACCACTCTTGCCCAGGCCATGATAGCTGTGACCACTGGTGTTAACAAAGGGAAAACCTGTTTTAAGTGCCACTGTGAAGGGCACTGGGCTAAGAAATACCCCGAGGTTCTTTTGGGCTCTAAGCCAAATGTCTGTGTTGCAGGAAGGGGCTCCACTGGAAAAGGGACTGCAGATCCAAGTATGATGTGGATGGTAAGACTTTAAACTAATTGAGGGGCAACCCCTAGCCCCATAATTGCAAGGGGATCAAGACCAAAGGCTTGGCCATGACCAGATGCTGTAGCAGGAGTCCACTGGACCATCCCTTTAGAGGCGGGCATCACCCCAAATTGACAATGTCTTTCAATTGAAAAAGATATAAATGTCTGCTAGACACAGAGGCTGATAAAATTATTCTGAGAAAGGCTGAAATTCCTCCGTTGTGGCCTCTACTACCAGGCCCAACATTGGCCGGGGTGGGGGTGTCACAAAGGCCTGGCAGTTCAGGGAGTGGGTAAATTGGGAAGATCCAGAAGGAAGCAGAGGGAAGCGTGAACCTGGTGGCTGAGAGCCTGTCTGCGAATTTATTGGGACAGGATATACTGAATCAGATGGAAGTCATCTTTTACCACTGAGAACAAGGCATTTTATGATTGGGTGGACCCGGAACAGAGGGACTTGAAGGCGACAGAGAGGCCCCCCAATACTAATGGCCATTGATGTGTACATCAGCCCTAGAATGGTATTCAGAAAAGCCTATCTGGGTGGATGGGCTTTCTGGGGAATAAAATCCAGGCTGTACGTGAACTAGTGCAGCAGCAGCTCTCCAGGCTGTAGGTGAACCAGTGCAGCAGCAGCTCTCCAGGCTGTACGTGAACCAGTGCAGCAGCAGCTCTCCAGGCTGTACGTGAACTAGTGCAGCAGCAGCTCTCCAGGCTGTACGTGAACTAGTGCAGCAGCAGCTCTCCAGGCTGTAGGTGAACTAGTGCAGCAGCAGCAGCTCTCCAGGCTGTACGTGAACTAGTGCAGCAGCAGCTCTCCTCCCATCACATCAAACCCTCCCACAGTCCCAGGAATGCACCCGTCTTTCCTATCAAAAAGAAGTCAGGGAAATGGCACCTATTACAGGATCTAAGAACAATAAGTATTTCCATGATCATCTGGGGCACCCCACAACCAGGGGTCCTCTCCCTGGCTTATATTCCTACTCAAAGGGCAATAATAACACTTGACCCCAAAGACTGCTTTTTCACAATTCCCTTAGACCCAAAAGACACCAAAAGGTATGCCTTCCAAGTCCCCATGCTTAACAACAAGCACCCCAGCCTTAGATATGAGTGGAAGTACTCACTTCAGGGCATGGCAGTAGCCCCATCATATGTCAGGAGGCTATCGCCCATGCAGTTCATGGAATTCAAGATGGCCTCCAGCCCACAGGAGTCAATCTCCAGGGACTCAAGTCCAATATTATCTGGCAAACTGATGTTAGTCATTACTCCCGCTTTGGGAGACAGAAGTATGTGTTTGTCATTGTTGCTACTTACTCTAAGTTCCTATGGGTCACAGCACAAACCAGAGAAACATCCAAGGACCTTTAAAAACACCTTTTACATTGCACGGCCATCATGGGCAAGCCAGCACAACTCAAAACAGACAATGGCTCTGCTTTTACCAGCCAGGCCTTTTCCCAATTCTGTAAAATCTGGAATATCCATCACGTTACTGGCATCCCATATAATCTCCAGGGATAGGAGATCATTGAAAGAATACACTGCACACTAAAACAACAGTTTACAAAAAATGACCACCGAATACCTCCCTCAGATACAATAGTCATTGGGTCTTTTTACACTGAGTGTGCTGAACCACATCATGACCACTAAACTGGAAACCCCCAGGCCCGCTATTCTACAGCACTGGGGGAGACACAATACTTGCCACCTGTACTGGTCAGGTGGAAAGACCCTCTGGGGAGGACCAGACCTGCCCGAGGAGTATGATGATTCCATGACCCCAACAGAGGCAATGGTACTCTTGATGCACCTATACCTCTGGATGTGGATCCTAGTATTGTGGAAAATGATAGTCCTACCTCCTTCTCGGAATGATGGCCGATCCTGGGAAGGATGGGGTCGTAGGAGCCACCCTGACCAGGTGATGCCTCTCATTAGTATTTAGGATGCATTCTCCCCCAGATGTCAAGGAAAGACAGAAGGAAGTTATGGTGGACAAACTGCTCCAAAGAGTAACATTAAAACAACAAGAAAATAGAACATATTCAGGTAAGTGTCGCACAGAGCGTAAGTATCAAATAAATCCTTTTGGGGATGACATGCCTGTTCCTTGCAGGACAACTGAACTGAGTCTTACATTCTCTGGGGTTATATACCCCACTCCAT
The DNA here is from genome assembly GCA_009823505.1 of Rhizomys pruinosus. Lineage (NCBI taxonomy): Eukaryota > Metazoa > Chordata > Mammalia > Rodentia > Spalacidae > Rhizomys > Rhizomys pruinosus. The sequence continues at coordinate 116,366 of VZQC01009608.1, read as the reverse complement.
AACCCTCAGACCTTATGGTGGGAACGTGGTCCCCATGCCCGTCTCATGCAACAGGTCTCTTTACTGGTAAATGCCCACCTTGTGATCATACAGCTAATTTTTCCTTATCCGACCTACACATAGACCTACAAGCAAATGCTACGTGTTGGTGGATGTCACCTGACTGTACTGCTGACCAGCTGAACCTGTGCCCCTCGCTAGGCCCACAACAGACCTTTCATGCCAATCAGAAGGAACCTGTTCATATGACCTCCTGGAGCCCCCTGACCAACACCTCTTGACCCCCGGAAGCAGCAGCCCCCTCTTCCCCCATGAACACCCACCTGCTGGGAAACTAACCCAGCGTCTGGTGGTGCTGGGGAGACTGCTATACTACCAAGGCCTGCTGGGTGGTGGGAGCTCTTGGCTCCATGGGATCAGCTTAGTCAGCAGCCACTAGGACTGCCTAATGTCACCTTCTGATCCTGGTATCAAAAGCCCCCACCGGAACCTACCTTCAAACCACTTGGATAGAGGCTGTAACAACTAACACCTACATGGCTTGGGGTCCTAGCAGTGTAGATTGCAGAACCCTTTTCCTTGCCCTAAATACCTCAATCCTCCCTTTATCTTACAACTTTGAAAACAAAACAGGGAAGACTCGCCCTCAACTCCTCCTGCAATGTGGATAGTCACCTCTCTACCACCACTGTTCTACGCCACCAACTGTTCGTGCCATGAGAGGTCCAGTTCCAGCAATGCCACACTCACTCTCCCCCCTTTTTTCCACATTTTTACCTCCGAGGTTCGCTTTCCTCATAATGGACAAACCCCTCAACTGTACAAAGCCTCTAAATATCACCAACTGCCTAACCTCGCTCTTTGAGAAAGGGAATGTGTATTTTCCTATGAACACCCCCATTTATCTGTGTTCCAGTCAACATGACTGACGATTGCCAGACAGACACAAGACTCCTACTCACTGGTCTCCTACACTGAACCAGATAGGTGGTAGGACTGGACATCGTTCTCTCCTTGATTTCACTGATTGGCTCAGCTGTAAGTGCAGGGATCACAGTCTCTAACCTGGTGGGCCAAGCGGAAACTTGTCATGGGTAACATCGGAAGGATTCACTACTGCTTCCACTACCCTCGAACATGTCAGACTGGGCATTGCCAACCTACAGACTCAATTGGACATACATGCAAACATCGTGGAATCCATGTTTGCAGGATGGGACTGCCCCATGATGTCAGATATTGTCACATCTATGTCACCCCTATAGGGTCCAAAGTGACTTCTTTGAATTGGCTGTTGCTATGTTTTTTGCTTCACATAATTTGTCTGAGTATATCTGGGGCACATGGGATACAAAGATGGTTCATTTAGCCACTCCTTTAAAATATTGCTGCAGATATTAATAACACTAGAATTGATGTTGTACCTTACCCTCTCTGATGCAAAGATTTATAGATCATCTAAACTTGATAAGATCTTGGTTTAACAACCCTTTTAAAATTCTGTTCTGGGTAGCTGTGCATCCTGAACCTACTGAGTTGTGTCAGGTCACTCTGGACCAGGATGACATCGCAGCAGCAGGAACTAGCACTACTGGCTGAAATCGTTCATGAACATTTCCCCACCATGCCCCCATCTGGACCAGGATGAGATCGCAGCAGCAGGAACTAGCACTGCTGGCTGAAATCATTCATGAGCATGTTCCCCACCACGCCCCCATCTGGACCAGGATGAGATCGCAGCAGCAGGAACTAGCACTACTGGCTGAAATCGTTCATGAACATTTCCCCACCATGCCCCCATCTGTACCAGGATGAGATCGCAGTAGTAGGAACTAGCACTGCTGGCTGAAATCATTCATGAACATGTTCCCCACCACGCCCCCATCTGGACCCACCTGGCCAAACATGACCCTCCCCCTCCCGTTGTTGACCTTTACATTGATTGGATAGGATATATTCTGATGCCTTTTACACTGATTGGTAGAAGCCCTCTATATAAGTTGTACCTGGAAATAAGCTTTGAGTCTCTCCCTTCCCCACATGCTCCTGGGGTGGTTCTTACTCCTCATACTTACCCTCAGTAGGATGTGGACTGACCTGGGCAGAGAAGGCCCACAACTGAGGGAGAAGAGAGGGTTTATTTGGCTTACCCGTGAGGTCACAACCATCTCCAAGGGAGGGCAGAGCAGGAACTGAAGCACACACTGCAGGAACGTTGCTTGCTGACTCACTCTGGTTCCTTTGGCTAGCTTTCTAAGAGCACTCAAGCCCTCCGACCTAGAGATGATGCCAGGCACAGTATCCTGGGCCATCCTCCATCAGTTAACAAGACAATCCTCCACAACATGGCTACAAGCCAGTTTGATCTGGGAAATCCTCCATCCAGATGTTCTTCTTAGATGACTCTAGACACTCGAGTTGACAGTTGAGGCTAACTAGGACATTTTCTTCCTCCTTTTTATCATTCTTGCTGAGAAGTTTCAAACTGTCAAATGTCCTATCATTTTCTCTGATACTTAAGTCAACATTTTTAACAAAACCCTTTTCTAGAAATAAAATCATCTTACTATTACCAAACCTAACAAAAGTATCAAGAGTTTATTCATATGAAAGCACAGTGCTTTCAAGTTTTTCTTTTTTTATTTTTTAATTTATTTTATTTTATTTATTATATTTTAAGGGATTCACAATATAACAGCACAGTTGTTTTCAGATCACATTGACATTGCTCAACTTGCCATACAATTAGGTAATTCATGTGAGCATCCACAGATGAGTGATACCATTCATCCTTTGTTTTTCTGGGACTGTGTTACTTCACTCAGTATGATATCGTCTAGCTCCAGCCATTTACCTGCAAAGCTCATGATGTCATCTTTCTTTACCGCTGCATAGAACTCCACTGTGTAGATGTACCACATGTTCTCTATCCACTCGTCAGTTGAGGGGAACTTGGGTTGGTTCCAGCTCCTTGCTATTGTGAAGAGAGCTGAAATAAACATGGCTGTGCATGTATCTCTGCGGTAAGATGAGTCTTGTGGATACATGCCCAGAAGTGGTATGGCTGAGTCAGGTGGCAAGTTCATTCCATATCTTCCAAGGGTTCTCCACACTGCTTTCCATAGTGGCTGTATGAGTTTACATTCCCACCAGCAATGCATGAGTGTTCCCCTTTCCCCACAACCTCTCCAGCACTTGGTATCATTTGTTTTCTTGATCCTAGCCAGTCTTATTGGAGTAAGATGATATCTTACGGTGGTTTTGATTTGCATTTCCTTAATGCTTAGTGATGTTGAACACTTCTTAAGATGTTTCTCAGCCACCTCTAATTCCTCATTTGTGAAGTCTCTGTTCAGCACTTTGCTCCATCTATTGAGTGGGTCATTTGTTTTCTTTCTTCTTTGTTTTTTTAACAGTTTATATATTCTGGAAATCAATGCTTTGTCAGATGTATCTGCAGTGAATGTTTCCTCCCACCCTGTGGGATTTCTGTTCACTTCCTTGATTGTTTCTTTTGATGTACAGAAGCTTTTCAGTTCAATAAGGTCCCATTTGTCAATTGTCAACCTTAATTCTTGCACAGCTGCTGCTGATTTAGGAAGTCTTTTCCTACGCCTATGTCTTGTAGTCTGCTGCCAACTGTTTCTTCTATTGCATTCAGAGTCTGGGGTTTCATGTTGAGATCTTTGATCCATCTGAAGTTGACTTTTGTGCAGGGCGAGAGGTAGGGGTTTAATTTCATTCTTCTATAAGTGGTGATCCAGTTTTGCCAACACCACTTGCTGAAGATGCTGTCTTTTCTCCATTGTGTCTTCTTGGCCCCCTTGTCAAATATGACATGGCTGAAATTGTATATGCTCAAGTTTGGATCTTCAGTTTTGTTCCATTGGTCAACAGGTCTGTTTTTGTGCCACTATGAGGCTGTTTTTATGACTTTAGCCCTGCAGTATAGTTTGAAGTCTGGTATAGAGATCCCCCCTGTATTGCTCCTTTCACTCAGGGTTGTTTAGGCTATTCTGGTCTTTTGTTTTCCAAATGAAATTAGGACTTTTTTTCCGAGCCTGTGAAGAAACTCTTGGGGATTTTAATTGGGATTGCATTAAATCTATACAAGAGTTTGGGTAGAATGGACATTTTTACTATATTAATTTTCCCAATCCATGAGCATTGGAGGCTTTCCCATCTTCTGATGTCTTCTTCAATTTCTTTCTTCGAGGGTTTAAAATTTTTGTTGTAGAGATCTTTGGTGGCTTTGGTTAGGTTTGTTCCTAGGTATTTTATGGTTTTTGAGGCTATTGTGAGTGGGAAGATCTCCTTGAATTCCTTCTTCAGTTGCTTGTTGTTGGTGTAAAGAAAGGCTACTGATTTTTCTAGGTTTAATTTTGTATCCTGCCACTTTACGGAAACTCTTAATCATTTCAGGAGTTTCTGGTGGAGTTTTTATGCATCCCTTAAGTAAACAATACTATATCATCAGCAAAAAGAGATAGCTTGACTTACCTTTTCCAATTTAGTACTCCAATTTAATTTTTTTTTCCTTATTAGCCCTAGCAAGTGATTTCAAGCACATATTGAAGAGGAAAAGTGGAGTGCAGGGCGGGCCAGCTTGCGAAGTTTCCTACCTAATCTAAGGAATGAATTCTGTCTTTTTTCCTCCATTTAGGAGTGATTGATGTGGCTGTTGGGTTTCGTGGTATATGGCTTTGATTACATTGGGAATGATCCCTCCAATCCAATTACCCTACTGGGACTTTGAAGTCGATGAAGGATACTGGATTTTTGTCAACCGGCTTTTCCAGCTCAATTCGAGATGAATGGTCGTGGTTTTTGTTCTTTCATCCATTTATGTGCTTGCATGATATTTTAGAATTCTTATATGATTGAACCATGCCTGCATCTTTGATATGAATCCAACTTGAGTCAGATGGATATCTTCTTGATGTGAGTCACTGTATGCATTTTGGCCAGTATATGCCTGTTTAGAATTTTGGCATCATGTGTTCATAGGAACGAGGTCTATAGTTCTCTTTTTCGGTTGTATACTTTGCCTTTTTGGTAATCAGAGTGATGCCTGAGTTCATAGAAGGAATTTGGAGGAATTCCTCTGTTGTATATCCTTTCCTTAAGCGAATTTTGAGTAATACATTGTCGTAAGTCTTTTGAAATGTTTTTTTAGAATTCTGGCCGTGAAACCTTCTGGCCTGGGTCTTTTTTTAGTGGGAGGTTTCTATTACATCTTCAATTTCTTCAGTATTATTATGGGTCTGTTTAAGCTGTTTGTCCTCCTTGCTGAGTCTTCGGTGATTACCCAGGATTTCAGATATTCATCACTTTTCTAGGTTTTCCAAACTTGGTTTTTGAAGTATCCCTATAGATTTCTGGATCTTTCATTGTCTGTTTTGTTACTTCCCTCTTCATCATCATGATGAAAGTGATTGCTTTAGGAACTACGTTCAAAATAAGCATACTTTTTACTCGTAAAAACACCCCCATTACAAGATATGTGCCAGAACATAGATATATATATATATATATATATATATTAGAGAGAGAGAGAGAGAGAGAGAGAGAGAGAGAGAGAGAGTCTCAGATAGCACAGTCTAGCCTCAAACCTGCTAAGTAGCTGAGGATGACCTTGAACTCATAATCCTCCTGTCTCCACCTCCTGACTGCTGAGATTAGAGGAATGTGCTAAGATGCCCAGTTTTATGGCTGCTGGGGATCAAACTCAAGCTTTTGTGCATGCTGGACAACCATTCTACCACTGAGCTACATTCCCAGCCCTCCTTTTTGTTGTTGAATTGGTCCACATGATCCATCATTGGCTTCAATTTCTTGTGTAGCCACACATCCATGTTTAATGTGCATTGGACTCTACTTACTTTAATGTGCATTGGACTCTACTTACTTTTCTTCTGTATCTTTTCATTTTGCTTGGTTTTAGTTTCTAATTTTGACAGTGGCTTCTTACTTTAGTAATGGTCACCAGACACACAGCCAACAGCAAAGAGACTAAATCTTTCTGAGCCTGGCTCCTTTCCATCCCAGAATGCCTCTGGAAGGTGAAGGGCTTCTTGCCCTGTTTCTCACATTCATGCTGTCTTTTGAATTTAAAGATTAGAGCAATCTTGGAAGATGCACTGTGCCACTCTTCCTAGTCAGAGTGTCATAAAACTCACAGCAAGGCAATGCTGAGTTGTTGCTGTGTCTGAGAACGCCTCTTATCATTCAGCAATTACTTTACAGCATGGAGCAGCACAGGTTGCATGACCAAAGGAAAAACTTCTGAGTCACTGACTGCATTCCTGTCAGCTCTTTCCTGAACAGTTTTACAGGTCAGCTTGTCCTGTTCTCATTGTGACAGTCTAACTGTCATAGCTGTCTCTAGTATTGACATGCTTTCTTACCTAAGACTAGCAAAAAGTTGATGATTATTGAAGTTAGATAACAAGTCATGGACTTGGTTCAGTAATCTCCCTTTTGTAAAGAAAATAATGAAACTGGAAAATAATTATTTCTTTCCTCTCCTCATGTCTGAATCGGATATTCAGAAGGTAGCATTGATTGGGAGGGCTAGAGGCTCTCTTTTGACTCAGACAGCTCTGGCCTCTTCTGGTGCACAAGACCACACATTTGATGCTATTTATTACCTCCACACTCCATTCCTGTGATTTTAGCCTTGGCTCTGTGGAAATCCATCTATTATCAAAAGCTGCTGCACGCTTTATGTTCAAAGCACCCTGTAATGGATAAAGCCAGTGCTGTCCTAAATCAGGGGACTGTCATAGAAGGTGCCAGAAGCAGAGGGAAGATTACAAGGCACCTGTCTGAGCTCTGCGTGGCCCTGCTGCAGGGAAGCCCAGACACTCGGCACACTCTTTTCAAATGAAAATTGATATTGTCCATGCGCCTGGGGCATTTCAGGGAAGATAAATGAATGTTTCAGCAAGAAGCATCATTGCTTCCTGACTGACAGTCAAGCCCCTCAAGTCGAGTGTGGAAAGGAACACTCCAACATCACCCCAGCTGTGGCAACCTTAGTGACGTCATTCTGGCTGAGTTCTGGCAAGCGTCAGGAGTCAGTGCTTCCTGACAGTGGCTTCATTTCTTGCATTCTGGGTTTTTCTTCCATGTCTTTTTGTTGTTGCTCTTTTTAATTCTACTTTAATTTTATTTGTGTGTATGTATAGTGTATAGTTGTGTGCACATGTATGCACACATGCTGTGGAGGTGTTAGGACAACGTCAGCTGTCTGTCTCAATGACCTTCTACCTTATGTTTTGAGACAGGGTCTCCCAGTGAACTCATTGTCTATACTGGCTGGCCAGTGAGATCTGGTAGTGTGTGGGTTCTGCCCCCTGCTCTGGGCTCACAAACACACACACACACACACACACATACACTCACGCACATGAGACCACTTTCAGCCTATATTAATGTGGTATTGGGGATTGGACTGCAGGTTCTCATGCTTGCTAGGCAGCAGTTTGTGGACTGAGCCATCTCCCAAGCTCCTAATTCCTGTTTCATAAGCTACTTGATTCTGTTAGCCAAGTCTTCAAAAGTATGTATCTTTATATTGGCTAAGTTTGAGACAAACCTTACGTTCTCCAGAATTTCATTGGTTGTTTCAAATCCAGTTCAGCCTCTGAATTTCTAGTATTTAATTGTAGAGGGACACATTGAACAAAAGGAAATAATATTCCAAATGTAGAATGGGTGCATTTCTAGAAAAACAAAGCAAGAAGTGATTCAGGTTCTGTACCAACCTGATGTATGAAAATAGAAAGATAAAGTGGGGCAGAGACTTTTACAGAGCAGAAAAGACTTAAAATAAGCCAACTGTAAATTCTATTATAAATTATAGGCTGGCATTTCCATAGTTTATGGTAATACTGCAGTGAGTGTTTAGCTTTATAAGTCACACTCTCATTTTAAAAGACGTGAATAAAATGTGGACAGCTTCGGCACAATCTTGCTGTTTGTTTTGTTCTTTCAGGTGGAGAGAAAGTAAACAAGAAGATGCTTACTTTATGTTGGGTGTAAAGTGACTAAGTGCTAAGACTGCTCATAGCTCCTGTCTGCTGCCTCACATACATTAGCACTTGCATCCAGCAAGGGGTTCATACTGGGGAAAGCCAGTCTTCCCAGGGCAGAGACCATGGTATGTGCTGTCTAGGGTTACTTCTCATGACTAGAGCAGTAACATTTAGGTCTATGGAAAGATGGAGAGAATCTGACCAAATAGAACCCTTAATTAAATTCTACAAGAAGGCTCTGCAGGTAAAGGTGTTGGCCACCATGCCTAACGACAGGGGTTTAAGTCCAAGGACCCACAGGGTGGAAAGAGAGAACAGATTCACCCAGTTTGTCCTCTGGCCTCTGCCATGAGCCATGGAAATCGCATGCTCACCCCTACACACCCCCACAAGCTTATTAAATTTGTTCCGACACATTTCATATTTGAGGAAAAGTTTGACAGACTTACTTTCAATATTCACATTAGGATTAACTACGTGCTGTGTGTCGTTTATGTCCCTCTGTTCTCACTCCTCCAATCCTTCTAATTTAACCACTGTTGGTCATGTTTTGAAACAAATTTAATAAGCCAAAAAAAAAAAAACCTATATCATATTGGCTTAGATTTTAGCTTTATGTTTATTTAATCTTTATACATATTATGATTTTCAGTACACAGCGGCAGGAACCTATGGGGTGATTTTTCTGTGCAAAACTGAGAAGTCTGAGATTACATAAACCACTTCCTCTGGAATGTTAAAGCAGCCTTACTATATATAACTAGCATATGTGTGTACACATGCATATATATGCATATAAATATATATGTTGATACTTTTGCATGAATAAAATCATCAGGATCTCTAAGAAGGAAATCAGATGGGGAGTCTGAGAATTCCTATCAGAAATCAGTCTTCTTGAACTTAAGCTCTTCTAAATAAAAATAATAGAAGGTTAGAGAATTGATCCCTAATATCATCTAGAGGCTAGTTGAAACATAGCAAGTCAAATTTTGTTTATATTTTAGTAAACAGGCATTTTAAGAATTAACTAAGATTTTCATAATATTTACATTTGAAATGTATGTTTTATTATTTCATTTATTGTATTTAAAGGGGCCCTTTGCAGAAGAGGAAACAGGAGAAATGGAAATGTTTATTTCATGTGTGACCTACAGGAGGAACTGTGAGAGCACAAGAGATGGGGCAGGTGGCAACAGCTGCAGAAAAGAGGCCCGAGTGGCCTCCCCAGGGCTCTGCAGAAGAAATCCATGTGTGCCTAGGATGAAAAGAAGCATGCATCGGGCACGGGGTGTGGCTGCTTGGTAGAGTACTTGCCTAGCATGAGAAAAGTCACGGGTTTGGTCCCCAGCATGGCGTAAACCAGGTGCTGTGGTCCACACCTGTGACCCCAGCATTTGGGCAGTAGAGGCAGGAGGATCAGACGTTCAAGGTCATTCTTGGCTACATAGGAAATTTGGAACCAGCCTGAGCTACAATAATGGAGCTTTAACCAATCTGAGCTCTTTCTCCTCTGTAGTAAGAGATTTATGGTGCTACTCTTCACCAGGGCTGCACACCAGACAGAGTTTTCACTCCCTACCCATGGTAGCGCCATGGTAGGGAAATCCTCTGAGAGTCTAGTGCAACTGGGTTCAGGTGGTGCCAAGAGCTGGGTGCTTTAGATCGCATTAAGAGAGTTCAGTTGGGCGGGACATGGTGCTGTACACCTTTAATCCCAGCACTTGGGAGGCAGAGGCAGGCGGATGTCTGTGAGTTCAAGGCCAGCTTGGTCTACATAGCAAATTCCAGCCCATCAAAAAAAAAAAAAAAAAAGTACATCATCACTGGTATTCATCCTTGGAATATTCTAGAATATTTTCAAGTATGCTGAACTCTGTAGCACTAACCCCCCCCCCTTAAGCATCTGTTTTAATTTCCTCTCATTACCTTTGACAAAACACTGACCAAAACCAATTTGGGGATTTATTTGGCTCAAATCTCCCAGGTCACAGCTTATCACTGAAGGAGCCCAACATGGGAACTCAAGGCAGGAACCTAGAGGCAGTAGCTAATAACAGGCCATAGTGGACTGCTGCTTACTTGCTTGCTCTCCTGGCCCCTGCTCAGCCTGCTTTCTTATACAATACAGAACAATCTACCCAGGGGTGATACCACCCACAGTGGGCTGGGCCCTCCCATATCACTCAATAATCAAGAAAATACCCCCCACAGACTTGGTCACAGGCCAGTCCAATGGAGGCAATTCTTCAGCTGACACCCTCAATCCACGTCTGTCAAGCTGCACTAAAGCTATGCAGCACAGTGTCTTTGTATCATTTAAGTAGGTGTCCCTTATCAGATGTGTGACTTGCAAACATTTTCTCCCATTCTGTATGTTGCTGTTTTACTTTGATGCACAAAATTGTTTTTGAAACAGGGTCTCACTGTGCAGCCCTGGCTGGTCTAGAGCTCACCATGTAGACCAGACTGGCCTGGAACTTGAGACAGAGGATTACTGAGATAGCGGTTTATAAAAACTCAGATACCATGAAGCCATTTTCCCTGAGTAATTCTAGGAATGAATGGTTTGCTTGTTTCGTTCACTTCCCCTTGATTGGTTAACTCTAACTGTTGACTCTTGCTTCTGTAATTGGCTCGATGCTTTGTGCGCTACTCCTTGATTGGTAACTTCAACTGTGGTGTTAAACTCTGGTTGGCTGTTGTACTTATAAAAAGCCCTATAATGGCCAGGCATGGTGGCACACGCCTTTAATCCTAGCACTTGAGTGAGTTCCAGGACAGCTGGGGCTACAGGGAGACCCTGTCTCGAAAAGACCAAAAATAACATAAAATAAAATAAAAAATAAAAATAAAAAGTCCTGTAACCTGCACTTTGTGGCCACATTCCTCCTTAGTTGGGTGTCGTCTGTTAATTAAACACTCCTTTAAAACTCCACGTGATTTAGTGAGTTGTCTCTCCACTAAGACTTTACAGCTGGCTGAAATCATTCATGAACATGTTCCCCACCATGCCCCCAATCTGGCGTAAAGAAAGATGACATCATGAGCTTTGCAGGAAAATAGATGGAGCTAGAAGATACCATGCTGAGTGAAGTATCACAGTCCCAGAAAAACAAACGACAAATGGTATCCCTCATCTGCAGATGCTAGTGCCAATTACCTAGTTGTATTTCCCGTGCATGGCCCCTTGAGCTTTTGTCCAAAGCAGTTGGGAGTGATGCATATTGGAAACAACAACAACAACAACAACAACAACAACAACAACAGAAAGGACTGCATCAAATAACTGAAACAGTGAACTTCTGCTCAAAACAGTCAACTTCCACATGGAAAATTTTGAGAAAGAGATGAAAAGCATGTTTGGCAGAATACATGAGCTCTGGTGGGGTGGGGGGATAGGGTGGGGGACACGGGTCTAGATTTGATAATCTTGTACAAAACATATATTAAAAAAATTTTTTTAAAAAAGAAGAGGAAACAATTCACTCTTTACCCGTGTATTTTTCCCAAAGTTGAATTTGTAATTTTTATATTTTAAGCATCTAACAGATTGCTCTAGTTTGTCCTCCATTGCTATGAAAACACTCTGACCAACACCAACTTGGGGGGGAAAGGGTTTATTCAGCTTACATCTCCTGGGTCACAGTCCATCACTTAGGGAGCCCAAGGCAGGAACTCAGGGCAGGAACCTGGAGGCAGGAGCTGAAGCACAGGCCATGGAGGAATGCTATTCACTGGCTTGCTCCCCTGGCTCATGCCCAGCCTGCCTTCTTATACCATACACAACAACCTGCCCAGGGTAGCACTACTCATTGTGGGCTGGGCCCTCCCACATTGCCTGACAATCAAGACAATACTCCACAGACGTGGCCACAGGCCAATCCAATGGAGCCAATTCCCCAATTGAGGCTCCCTCAACACAGGTGTGTCAAGTTGACACTAAAGCTATCCAGCACACAATACTACTTTATTTTCCAATTCCAGTGAGTAAAAGCATATGCTTGCATTATAATCAGCACAGAAAACGGAAGGCATACACACTTTTATTAAACTAATAAAAATAAACTGGTCTTATCAAAGATTTATTTAAAACATGCGGACTTAAAAAAAAAACATGCGGACTTGAAAAACATTTGGGTTAGTCTCTATCTCTGAGAGCTCAGCATTTTTAGTCTTTATAAGCACTTATCTCTAAGTCAGACTGAGCATAGCTTCTAAATCCTTCGTGATATTTCACAAACTAGTTTGATAAAACTATCTAGAAATAAAAAAATATCATGCATAAATAGCATATAAACTGAAAAAGATCCAAATAGAGACCTTATATAGCTTTGCTCTAAAATTTTAGCCATGAATTGGTTAAATATAACAATACTCTACTGACTGGTTTATAAAAAAAAGTTGGCTCTCTTCATTGTTCCAGTTTATATTTTTATCTGAATTGTGTTTTTGGCAAATGGCACATTATTGAGGCTGAGTATTCAGTAGAGGGCTACAGCTTTGTTTGGGTGGTTTGTGTAGGCAGCTCATAGATTCTCTTATGCAATCTTATGAAGACTGTGACTGCAGTTCACCAAAAAGGCTGAGGACAGAACAAATGGCCGTTTGGATGTTCCCAAAGTCCATCAGAGTGGACAGAGTCCAATCTTTGACTCTGTAATGAGTTCAGGAAGATCCTGTAGGAAGAAAGAAGGCTCTTGAAAAAGAAAGGAGAGAAGGGGTGAGAAGGGAGGAAAGAAAAAAGGAGAGAGAAGGAAGGGAGGGAGGGAGGAAGGAAGGAAGGAAGGAAGGAAGGAAGGAAGGAAGGAAGGAAGGAAGGAAGGGTGTTTTTATAGCAGTAGTGGAATGGAGGGTGAGCAGGAGAGCCCGGCTCTAGCCCTTGAGGCATTCTCCTAAGAGAAGCAAGATCATCACACAGAACTAAGAGGCCTCACCCGGCTGCGGGGGTGGAGTCCTCGCTTTAAACAAACGGCCAGGCGAAGGACTTCTAGCCCAGGAGCTGTCTTTCAAACAAGCTTAGTGCAGCCTCAGAGAGCACACTCAGCATCTTAGAGTCAAAATCTGTCCTCATTGTGCTCAACAGAGTCTTCTGCCTCACCAATTCCACAGAAAGACTCTCGAACGTGATCCTGAGGAGTGAGCGCATCAGGCACATGGGCAGGCTTAGAAGGTGCGCACACATGCTGCCCAAGGATGAATCTGATTTTATCTATGTCACAGCATTGTAACTATGGCTAAGGAAAAATTACTCCAACACGAAAAGTAAGATTTCACTCAGAATGACTCTAGTAGACTCAAGAGTGTCTCGGTGGCAGGACTAGTGAGATGGCTCCCTAGTTAAGAGCACTGGCTGCTGTTGCAGAAGACCTGGGCTCAAATTCCAGCACCCACATGGCAGCTAACAACCTCCATAAGTCCAGTTCCAGAGGATCTGACACCCACTTCTGGCCTCTGCCATCAGTACATGACACTGAAGTGCTTACACACATGCAGGCATAACACTCATACACATTAAATAAACACATACATACACACACACACACACACACACACACACATACACTAAGCATAGGGCTGGGGATATAACTCAGGTGGTAGGGTGATCGCCTAGCACACACAGGGTGCTGGATTCAGTGCCCAAGAGGCTCAGATGCCCATTTGGTCAGGACAGCCCTTTCCAGTCCCCACAATGGTCTGCAATTGCCCCCCTCCATTCCCCCATCCCGTGACCCCTCCCCTAGTAGTCTGACGTTCAGTAGCAAACAAAAAATAATTAAAACGTGGAGAAAGGGACAAGAGGAAGGATGGTCTCTCCGCTTTGCCCAGCAGCTCCCTAGCTTGATTTTGCCCTGGGTCTCCCTAAGAGAGCCCAGGGGGCCTCACACAGACTGGGTCTGCTTTCTTGGGGTTCAGTCTCCCCAGGTTTGCACTAGAGAAAGGTTTAGTTGGAGCACCCTCTCACACTATCTGGTCACCTGCTCACACCAGGTGAACAAAGTTGGACGTAGCCTAGCATGGAGTTCCCAAGAATGCAGTAAGTTTTAGGCCTGGAAATGTTGGAATACAGATACTCAGAAAAAAATCTTTGCTATCCTTGGAGAGGGTGGATCTGCTGGCAGCGCACGGTTGAAATAACCAAGCAGACGTACACTTCAGCTTCTCAGAAGGATTTCAACGTGTGGCTGATGGTTTCCCATGAGGGTCGGAACAAACTGGCCTTAATTCATATTACTGAATGATTTACCCAAGGGAACAGAAATGAGAAGGTGACCTAAGGACGGATGCGAGTGCTTTGCCCTGTCTAGAAGGCAGGCACAGTTCCCTAGTGCAGGTTTTGACTTTATTATTATAATGATGATGATTAATATTCTATTTATTTTCTTATGGGTATGAGTGTATTGCTTACATGTATGTAAGTGCACTCATGTCATGCAATGCACTCCAAGATCAGAAGAAGGGGTCTGATCCCCAGTAACTGGAGTTACAGTTGTTAGCTGCCATGTGGGTGCTGGGATTCTAACCCAGTCCTCTGCTAGAGCAGTCAGCGCTCTAATCGCTAAGCCATATGTCTAGCCCAACCAACTTTAAATTCTTAAAGATCCAGGCCCCAGTCATTGCTATGATTAATAGTCTTTGGTTTTTACTTTTCCAGATTTTATAGTGAGTGCTTTGTCTTTGGGTCACATTTTCCTGCCTTCTAAACGTGCCCTTCAACTGTCTTCTTCATTTACTTTATTTCTAGAGCAGAGGAAATAGTGAAGAAAGAAGGGGAAGTTATTAAAAAGAAAACTATTTCCTGCTCAATCCTGATTTTTTCTTTTTTTTTTTTTTTTTTTTTTTTTTNTGCTCTAAAATTTTAGCCATGAATTGGTTAAATATAACAATACTCTACTGACTGGTTTATAAAAAAAAGTTGGCTCTCTTCATTGTTCCAGTTTATATTTTTATCTGAATTGTGTTTTTGGCAAATGG
The DNA here is from genome assembly GCA_009823505.1 of Rhizomys pruinosus. NCBI lineage: Eukaryota > Metazoa > Chordata > Mammalia > Rodentia > Spalacidae > Rhizomys > Rhizomys pruinosus. The sequence continues at coordinate 101,352 of VZQC01009608.1, read as the reverse complement.
CACATTATTGAGGCTGAGTATTCAGTAGAGGGCTACAGCTTTGTTTGGGTGGTTTGTGTAGGCAGCTCATAGATTCTCTTATGCAATCTTATGAAGACTGTGACTGCAGTTCACCAAAAAGGCTGAGGACAGAACAAATGGCCGTTTGGATGTTCCCAAAGTCCATCAGAGTGGACAGAGTCCAATCTTTGACTCTGTAATGAGTTCAGGAAGATCCTGTAGGAAGAAAGAAGGCTCTTGAAAAAGAAAGGAGAGAAGGGGTGAGAAGGGAGGAAAGAAAAAAGGAGAGAGAAGGAAGGGAGGGAGGGAGGAAGGAAGGAAGGAAGGAAGGAAGGAAGGAAGGAAGGAAGGAAGGAAGGAAGGGTGTTTTTATAGCAGTAGTGGAATGGAGGGTGAGCAGGAGAGCCCGGCTCTAGCCCTTGAGGCTTTCTCCTAAGAGAAGCAAGATCATCACACAGAACTAAGAGGCCTCACCCGGCTGCGGGGGTGGAGTCCTCGCTTTAAACAAACGGCCAGGCGAAGGACTTCTAGCCCAGGAGCTGTCTTTCAAACAAGCTTAGTGCAGCCTCAGAGAGCACACTCAGCATCTTAGAGTCAAAATCTGTCCTCATTGTGCTCAACAGAGTCTTCTGCCTCACCAATTCCACAGAAAGACTCTCGAACGTGATCCTGAGGAGTGAGCGCATCAGGCACATGGGCAGGCTTAGAAGGTGCGCACACATGCTGCCCAAGGATGAATCTGATTTTATCTATGTCACAGCATTGTAACTATGGCTAAGGAAAAATTACTCCAACACGAAAAGTAAGATTTCACTCAGAATGACTCTAGTAGACTCAAGAGTGTCTCGGTGGCAGGACTAGTGAGATGGCTCCCTAGTTAAGAGCACTGGCTGCTGTTGCAGAAGACCTGGGCTCAAATTCCAGCACCCACATGGCAGCTAACAACCTCCATAAGTCCAGTTCCAGAGGATCTGACACCCACTTCTGGCCTCTGCCATCAGTACATGACACTGAAGTGCTTACACACATGCAGGCATAACACTCATACACATTAAATAAACACATACACACACACACACACACACACACACACACATACACTAAGCATAGGGCTGGGGATATAACTCAGGTGGTAGGGTGCTCGCCTAGCACACACAGGGTGCTGGATTCAGTGCCCAAGAGGCTCAGATGCCCATTTGGTCAGGACAGCCCTTTCCAGTCCCCACAATGGTCTGCAATTGCCCCCCTCCATTCCCCCATCCCGTGACCCCCCCCCAGTAGTCTGACGTTCAGTAGCAAACAAAAAATAATTAAAACGTGGAGAAAGGGACAAGAGGAAGGATGGTCTCTCCGCTTTGCCCAGCAGTTCCCTAGCTTGATTTTGCCCTGGGTCTCCCTAAGAGAGCCCAGGGGGCCTCACACAGACTGGGTCTGCTTTCTTGGGGTTCAGTCTCCCCAGGTTTGCACTAGAGAAAGGTTTAGTTGGAGCACCCTCTCACACTATCTGGTCACCTGCTCACACCAGGTGAACAAAGTTGGACGTAGCCTAGCATGGAGTTCCCAAGAATGCAGTAAGTTTTAGGCCTGGAAATGTTGGAATACAGATACTCAGAAAAAAATCTTTGCTATCCTTGGAGAGGGTGGATCTGCTGGCAGCGCACGGTTGAAATAACCAAGCAGACGTACACTTCAGCTTCTCAGAAGGATTTCAACGTGTGGCTGATGGTTTCCCATGAGGGTCGGAACAAACTGGCCTTAATTCATATTACTGAATGATTTACCCAAGGGAACAGAAATGAGAAGGTGACCTAAGGACGGATGCGAGTGCTTTGCCCTGTCTAGAAGGCAGGCACAGTTCCCTAGTGCAGGTTTTGACTTTATTATTATAATGATGATGATTAATATTCTATTTATTTTCTTATGGGTATGAGTGTATTGCTTACATGTATGTAAGTGCACTCATGTCATGCAATGCACTCCAAGATCAGAAGAAGGGGTCTGATCCCCAGTAACTGGAGTTACAGTTGTTAGCTGCCATGTGGGTGCTGGGATTCTAACCCAGTCCTCTGCTAGAGCAGTCAGCGCTCTAATCGCTAAGCCATATGTCTAGCCCAACCAACTTTAAATTCTTAAAGATCCAGGCCCCAGTCATTGCTATGATTAATAGTCTTTGGTTTTTACTTTTCCAGATTTTATAGTGAGTGCTTTGTCTTTGGGTCACATTTTCCTGCCTTCTAAACGTGCCCTTCAACTGTCTTCTTCATTTACTTTATTTCTAGAGCAGAGGAAATAGTGAAGAAAGAAGGGGAAGTTATTAAAAAGAAAACTATTTCCTGCTCAATCCTGATTTTTTCTTTTTTTTTTTTTTTTTTTTTTTTTTT
>VZQC01009608.1:70051-94711 GCA_009823505.1 Rhizomys pruinosus | reverse complement strand
CACAGATGCACTTACACACATGTAAGCATAACACTCATACACATAAAATAAGAAATAAAATAAAATTTATAGAAATTGAATGTTTAAAAAAATGTGAGGCCGCGTAAAATTTGTACTTTGTTTTGCTCTACCTACCTCTTGTTAGTGACAACAAGCTTCACATTTTAAAAGTAGTTATAACTGGGCATGGTGGCACCCACCTTAATCCCAGCACTCGAGAGGCAGAGCCAGGTGGATCTCTGTCAATTCAAGGCCAGCCTGGACTACATAGCAAGCTCCAGGCCAGCTGGGACTTAAGGGAGACCCTGTCTGAAAAAAGACAAAAAAAAAAAAGCAGTTATAGACTGTGATCATTAATCTTAATTATCAACTTGATAGGATTTTGATTCACCAAGAAAATAAAGCTCTAGGTATGTTTGTGAAGGAATTTCTAGACTGGGTTAATTGAAGTGGAAGATTCACCTGAAGTGCCATCATTACATGTGCGTCGGGTCCGGACTGACTAGAACGTACCGGCATCCCCATCCCTCTGTGCTTCCTGACTGCGGTGCCTGTGGTCAGCGCACTCACACCACAGCTGTATCTCCCCTCCTTGCCACACCTTCCCGTGACGGATGGACCCTCAAACTGAGAGTGGAAATGAATCAACCCTTCCTTCCCTAAGACGTTGCTGGCGGGTGTTTTGTCACAGCAACAGGAAAAGTCACGCACAGTCTCATCTTCCTAAATGGCTTGGCTTGTCAGTTGGTCACTGTGCTAACTTATCAAGATAAGGATATTCCTCTGACACACTCTTCTGCTCAGTGCTCCATAGTAGTTCACTGTCATATTTTATACCATGAGTTCTTCAGCAGATGTCCACTGAACATACAGCTTAGGGTAGAAAAAGCACAGAGTACTTCCTGAGAATGCATTCTGGACAACTCAAAAGTGCTTAGATTCTTAAAATCCACCTACCTCCAGGAGACCCGAGGGTACAAGTCAGTGGAACACCCAGGCTGGATCCTGACTAGAATTCTAAAGAAGCTCCCCACTTTCAAAGCAGCTTCAGTTCCCCCCAACTCACAAGGAGTTGAGTCAAGCCCAGAAGTCACTAGGTGTCCAATGGTGAGTAGAATACTAAAATGTGATTTGGGGGATTAGGGACGCAGCCCAGCAGCAGAGTGCTTGCCTGAGATGTGCAAAGTTCTGGGTTTGATCCCCAGCAAATAGGTGCTATGTAAAGAGCATGAGAAATCCTTGTCATCTATTCTGATAGCTCTTCATTCTATAGTCCTTGGAAGACTTTTGAACGAAACCTCTCAACACAGATAAAATGGCTTCCAGGATAGCCAGTAATGCTTGAGAGAGCTGCTTAATACTCGGGCCTCTGAAGTATGTATCAAAGAATTTGTGTAAAGTGCGACCATGAGTCATTCATGCAAAGATGTCTATAAACATTTTCATTTTCTTATTAATAATTACTCTAAGAGAAAAAGAGTGAAGAGAAGAAAGGAATCCAGAACTCAAAGTGCTTGTACTCCATCCAGATCTGCTTCATAAAGTCTCCATGGAAGGACCAGGAGTTTGATTTTAATGTGCTGGGTGGGTTCACGCATTCTCAGTGTACAGCAAGAGGTTGGAAAAGCTCTGAGCGCTGAATCACCCAATGTACTTTATACATTTATTCAGAGAAGAATGGCTAGGTTTTAATTATTTATGATAATAGCCCTCAGTGCACTAGTAAATGTCCTTTCGTGCATATTTTGTAAAAGTAATGAAGTATTTGTAATGTGGGCTTTCTCTGAAGCTATAAGCTGCCCCTCGCTAAAGAGCTGGGCAGCAGAGAGTAATTGTACTTGCACATAAGGGTGTGTATGAATCACCAGGCTCAAGATTTAGCAAGGTGCCACTCAATTTGACTGGGGGACTTCACATTTCCTCCATCTCCTAAGCACCCTTCCCCAAGCCATAGCATCGGTAAGGACCCAGATAACATCCCCAGGAGGGAGAGGAGCAGGACGTCTGGATGTTCGTTTCCTCTCACTGCTGGCTTGTTCTCCTCTGTTACTGTACTCTTACAGTACTGCAATAAAACTCAGAAGAGAGTGCATCGATCTTCTATATTTCCCTCTGGTCCACCTTATCCACAACGCACTTTATGGAGGTGTCTCCTCGTGTTGGGGGCCTCTCTCCTTTTTCTTTTGTATCTTTCTTTGGTTCATCTTGTCTCCTCTGCTCCAGGGTTAAATGAAATTTTCTCTCTTCTAGGAAACTTCTGTAAACTAAAACCAGAGGGAGGTCAGAGCACCAAGTCAGCCCACGCATGCTTCTAGTTTGAAAGGACAGGCCCTCCAAAATTCCAGACGCTGTTTTTCTATTTCAGTAGCCCTGACTCTGCCCAGGAGTCCAAATAACCCCTATAACAACAGTGGTCAGTAATCACTTTTTTTTTTTTTTGTCTTTTTGAGACAGTGTCTCCCTGTAGCCCCAGCTGTTCCAGAATACCCTACCCTAGGTAGACCAGGCTGACCTTGAACTCACAAAAATCCTCCTGCCTCTACCTCCAGAGTGCTGGGATTAAAGGTGTGCGCCACCATGCCAGGCAGGTGGCATTCTTTGATCAACATTTGTGGCTATGTTGTTTGCAAGTCACGCAGAGGGTCCCAATGTGTTGCTGTTGCAGTAATTTCTGTTTTATAGGAGTTTCACAAAAAATATGAAATGATCCCTGTAAAATGGTTCACAGAATCAGGGTGTGGTGGCACACACCTTTAATCCCAGCACTTGAGAGGCAGGTGGATCTTTGTGAGTTCAAGTCCAGCCTGGTCTACATAGCAAGTTCCAGGCCAGCTGAGGCTACAGGGAGAACCTGTCTCAAAAATACCCCAAAAAAAAAAAAAAAACTGCATCTTGTGTAAGGTTACCCTGACTACGTAGGCTCTAAAATAAGGGCTGTTTGTAAGGTTGTAGCTCACCTAAGTTAGGGATTTCAGGACCAACTGAGGCAGAAGTCCAGAGAAATAATTACCCTGGGCTGTGCTCCTGCAATCTGAGAAAAGTTACTGCAACATCCTGCAATCACACCTCACCAGAGACCAGAGCCAGGCCTCAGTCTCTCTTGAGATGTTCCTACTGATACCAGTTACAGGTCCGAGTTTCCTCAAGATGTTTCTACTGCTAACAACTGTCCCTCACTGCAATTCCAGGTGGCCCCACACCCTCCTGTGACCTGTGTCATATAAGTATATATATACTATATATAATATATTATATAATATATACTAAGATTTCTAAGCCCCCCGATCTTGGATATATATAGTCCTGCTTTATAAATTTATATAATATATATAAAACAAAAAAAAATTTTTTTTACATTTTTTTTATGTGTGTGAATGTTACTGTCTACCATGTAGGTCTGTGCACCCCTGTCATGTAATGCCGCTTGAGGTCAGAAGAGGGTTCGAATTCACCTGGAAACTGGAGTTAAAGACTGTTTCACTGCATGTGGGTGCTGGATTGAACTTGAGCCCTGCAAGGATCATGTGCACTTCTAAACCACTAGGCCATCTCCTCCAGCCAAAATATTTTTTAAACAAAACAAAAAAAAAAAAAAGCGGGCGTGGTGGCGCAAGCCTTTAATCCCCCAGCACTCCGGAGGTAGAGGTGGGTGGATCTCTGTGAGTTCAAGGCCTAGCCTGGTCACTATTACAAATGAGCTCCAGCGACAGCTGGGCTACAGGGAGACCCTGTCTCGAAAAGACCCAAAAAAAAAAAAAGGAAAAACTAAAAAGAAAAAAAAAAGGATAAAAAGAGTTTATCTTATCCTTCCACAGGATCTACATCTCAGTACAAGTGAATGTTTGAGGCGGAGACATTCTCTCGACAGATGACCAGCCACAGACCCCCCTGTGCCCATTCCCCCATTTCCTTGTCCCCACTTCCTTGTAAACTCACTTCCTTGTGTGCCTGGGTATAAAACTGCCCTTGGGGGACATTCTAATGCTGGTCATCCTAATCCCGACACAGGCAGGCCAGCCGCCATGCCTAAAATAAACCCGACTTCCTTTTCCTCAGAGTCCTGACATTTTCTCTCCTCAAAATGAACCTAACACTGTTTATTTGAAAGCTATCTGTAAGTGTCTCGTTTCAAATAAGGTTGCAAATAAACCGTAGTTATCCAGACAGGTGCCAGTTCTGCTAAAATCAAAATTATCCACCCACAAACTAAACATGGCTTCAGAGTGAGTGAGATATACAGACCAGATTTTGCTTGAAAATGTTCTGTCCCCCCAAAGAATAATTTCTTGGGCATTGGATTTGAAGTGAATGGATCAATAATGAATTAAAAGCAATACAGGGAAAATCAGATTAGCAGGGAGCTTAATCTTAGAGGAAGAAATGTAGGTTAGGTCCAGAGCTGGCTGTGGGGACCACAGAGAGGCAGCAGTTTCTAAAAGAACTGTCAGGGCCCGCCTGCCAGTCAGTGTTGGGCTGTCAGTCCACAGAGCAACAGAGAGAACAGTGAGAATGGCCAGAGCTGTCCGCATGTCTCCAGAAGTTGAAGAAGGACGACTGCAAGTTCAAGACCCACCTGGGCTGCAGCGTGAGTTAAAGGTTGGCCTGAGCAACTTAGACTTGGGTTAAAATGAAAAGTGAAAAGGGGGTTGAGGATGCAGCTCAGTAGTAAGATGCATGTTCCTGACACATGCAAGTCTCAGTACTGAAAATGCACCCTTGCGTCAACACTTGTAGTCACACCAGATTCTGGGTTCATTTGTTCTTGGCTCATATTTTGTTAAAAAAAAAAAGAACTTGTGTTTATGTCCATTAGTTTATAATGAGACCTCTTTTACCACAAAAGCTAACAGCTGTCCCTCACTCCAATTCCAGGTGGTCCCACACCCTCCTGTGACCTGTGTGGGCATCAGAGGACACGGTTCATTTACGTGCATGGAGACACAAGATATAGATATATATATATCTCTCTATATATATATCTATATCTTGTGTATATATATAGATATATATATATATCTCTATATATATATATATCTATATATAGAGAGAGAGATATATATATCTATATCTTGTGTCTATATATAACAAAAAATAACAGAATATTTTTTAAAAAAGAGTTTCTCTGGGCTGGAGAGATGGCATAGCAGTTAAGAGTGCCGACTGCTCTTGCAGAGGACCTGGGTTCTATCCCCAGTACCCACATGGCAGCTGAGAACTGTCTTTAACTCCAGTTCCAGGGGAATCCGACCCCCTCTTCTGACCTCCGCAGCATTGCACGACACGGGTGCACAAACCTACATGCAGACAGTACATTCATACACATAAAAAATAAATTAAAAAAATTTTAAAAAGAGTTTATCTTATCCTTCCACAGTATCTACATCTCAGTAAAGGTGAATATTTCACGAGGAGACATTTTCTCTACAGAAGTGTTCTGGCTAATAAAGAAGCCATAAGAAAATTGCTACTTGAAACCCGCAATTAACTCCTGACCTAGGCTGTGACTGCCAACCTCCGATGATGTCACAGAAGGAAGCAGGGAACGGCATGTGCCCCCAGTAGTGTACACAATAGCACCCTGAAGTTCCCTTAGCAACAGAAAAGTTTGATGAGGCCTTTAGATCCAAGTACCATTCACAGGAAATACAAGGAAGAGTAGAATGTTTTCTTTTTTAAGTTTTCTTTATTCTTTCAACTGTCTTTCATGGTCTTCAGTCTTTTATTCATATTCTCTTTGAGTTCCTTAAACGTTTTAATAATTGCTTTTTGAAATCATTTTCTTACGCACCTGCTAAGTTGCCACTCTCAGCAAACATTACAATTGGGTTGCTAATTTCTGTAGTGGACAGATTATCTTGGTTATTCATATTTGTGTTTTTCCTGATGATCTCAGGCATCTGGACTTGGGCCACTCGTGGTGTTCCTTGGTATGGAAAGGGCTCTCATCTTTGTTGAGTGGTGATTTCTTTTTTGGGGGGTGGGGACTTTTGAGACAGGGTCTTCCTGTAGCCGCAGCTGGCCTGGAACTCACTCTATACACCAGGCTGGCTTTGAACTCACAGAGATCCGCCTGCATTGGCCTCTGAGTGCTGAGATTAAAGGTGTGCACTGCCACACCTGGCGATTATTTGTATCTTTACTCGCTGTTTGCCCAGCTTGTCAGGTTTTGACCCAGGTGAGTCGTGCTCAGTGTTCAGTTTTGGGGCCACTTTAAGTTGATGTACAAATGTCAAGGAAGAGGTCTTGTTCAAGCTAGGGATAGGTATAACGTTTAAGCTGAGGTTCCAGGACTGACTGCACAGTACTGGATCAGTGTGGTGGGGCAGGTGGCTGCTAGGAGCACAGGTTGGCTGATAGGTCAGGTAGGGAGAGATCAAAGGTCCTGGAGCACAAGGATCCTAGTAGTCTGTGCAGGTCTGAGCAGGGCAGGCCTGGGACACTTCCAAGCAACATAACAGAGGTCCAGGCAGAACTGAGATGGCAGAACACAGGGAGGGGCGGGAAAGGGAGCTCACCAAAGCAGGTCTGGGAGAGCGCCCAGATCTGGGGGTCCACAGGGTCCTGACATACATAGCCCATTGCATCTTTCCATCTCCCCCATCCCCTCTAGCATGCCCTCCTCCAAATGTGATTATTATTTCTCCTTCTCCCTCTCCTTCTCTCTGTCCTCCTCCTCCCTCTCCTCCTCCTTCTCCTTCTCCTCTTCCTCTTCCTCCTTCTCTTCTTCCTCCCCTTCCCTCTTCTCCTCCTTCTCCTTCCTCTTCTCCTCCTCCTCTTCCTCTTCCTCCTTCTCTTCTTCCTCCCCCTTCCCTCTTCTCCTTCCTCTCCTCCTCCTCTTCCTCTTCCTCCTTCTCTTCTTCCTCCCCTCCCCTCTCCTCCTCTTCCTCTTCCTCCTCTTCTTCCTCCCCTCCCCTCTTCTCCTCCTTCCTCTTCTTCCTTCTTCATAACCCACTAAGACCATGGTGCTGCCCATGTCACGTGTGCACACCTGTGGAGCCATCCACTGGAGCATGGGAACCTACCAGTGGCTACATACTCAAAAAGAGCGAGCCCCTCGGCAGCAGCTATGGCTCTGCTCTCGTGCAGGTCACCGCAGCTACTCTGGTTCATGTTGGTGGCGATGCGTGTCTAGAAGCCAACATTGCACAGCACCACTCCCCACCCTCTGACTCTCACAACCTTTCTGCTGCTTCTTCTGCAATGTTTCCTGAGCTTTGGTAGGGGTGGAGGAGTTAACAAAATTGTCCTGTTTTGGGTTGAGCATTCAGTCTCACAGAATATGTTTTCTTAAACAAAAAACACCTTATGTGTTGGAATCAACAAAATTCAGTAGGCCAAAAGATTCATTTCTTTAACATATTTGAAGATAAAGAGGGCTAGGGAGATGTACAGTGCTGACTATGCAAGTATAAGTAAAAGCTGAGCACCGCAGGGTGTGCAATCCCAGAACTTGGAAGCAGAGGAAGGAAGATGCCTGGGGTTTACCAGCCAACCAGTCCAATGGAGTCAGTGAGCTGTAGGCTCAGTGAGAGATTCTGTCTCCAAAACAAGGTGGACCATGATGAAGACCCTCGATGTGGATGCACCATGACTATACCCTTGGTGTAGCCTCCTGCCTGCGTATGCACCGTGATAGAGACCCTCGAAGTGGCCTCTTGCCTATGCATGGACCTTGACAGAGACCCTCGATGTGCACCTCCTGCCTGCACACCCACACACACACACATACGCATGTGCACCTTTGTGCACACACATAAAAGAAGAAATAGTGCTGGGACGGGAAGGCAGTGGTGCTGACCTACGATTCTTGTCAATCAGTTGCAGTGTCAATCAATTGTCTATCAGTTGCAATGTACAAGACTTACTTGGATCCAGAGAAACTGTAAAGAAACAGAAACAAAAACAAAAACAGACACCGAACCAATTTTATTCATTATTTTTTAATTGTGTATATGTATGTGTGTCTGGTGTAGGTTTATGCACATGAGCACAGGGGCCCGTGGAGGCCAGAAGAGGGCACCACATCTGGAGCTTTTAGTTACAGGCAGTCACGAGCTGGCCCCTGTGGGTACTGGGGGTGGAACCTGGGTCCTCCAGCAGAACAGCAAGCTGCCTTAACTACTAAGCAATCTCTCAGTCCCCACGGACCAGATACTAATTAAATTTACAGCCAGCGAGACAGCTGTGTGGATAAAGGCACATGCTGCCCTGCAAGGCAAGCCTGACCACCTGAGTTTGATTCGTGGAGCCCATCTGAAAGTGGAAGGAGAGAGGCAGGCCCACAAAGTTGTTCTCTGACCTCCACCCGTGCATGTGCTACAAGCGCCCCCACGCACACCTCCCCTACCCCACACAGCCCTTAATAATAAAATGAAATACATTTTTTTAAAATTTAAAAGCAGCTAAGTTTTTTCACTGGGGTGTAGCACAGTGATGGAACACTTTCCTATGTATTCAAAGCCTTGACTAGGTTCAATCTCCAGCACAGAGGAGAAGAGAAGAAGAGGAAGAAGGGAAATCACTAATGTTTTAGGTAAGATGTTATCATAATTTTTTAAAGAAGTCTTACTTTTTAACACAACACTAAAACATGTCCAAGTGAAGCAAGATGCAGTCTAAGATTTCTTTGAAAGAATCTAGCGTTCTGCATGCAGATATAGATGAGACAAAATTGGCCCTGTACTGATGCCTGGCAATAGACTCTGGAAAATTTATGCTATTATAAAATTTCCAGGTCAGTTTTTATCCATAAAAACCACTGAGAGAAATGAAATATTATCAGTTCCAAACCAAAGGGGCAGGGAGGCAGGACAGGGAAGGATTGGGAGAAACAGACCGTTGCAGGAGTACACTGGGAAGCAAGAAAGAAGAAAACAATGTCCAAATACAAGGTTCAGTGGACACAGCTTGCTGCAGCCTGACAAGTGCTGCTTAGACTTCCTCTACCAGGAGCATGTCCAATGAGGCCAGCCTTGCCCGCCCCTGGGAAGCTGGGGAGGGGGCTCTCTGACCTGAGGTGTGCCTGGCAAGGACCCTGATTTACATAGGAGTTGGGGCATCCTTTGATCACTAGCATTTTGGGGGCAGCTGTCTGGGCTAGCAATTTAGTTTGCTGCCAGGGAAGAAAGTGCAGCCAACTGGGCTGCACTGAGGAAGTAACCTGAGCCCTGAGCTCCATGGGAGCTGTGTCGGCCATGTGACCTACCGGGTAGCCTGAGGACTCCATGCCAAGAGGCATGAGTGTTTCACAACTTATGAAACATGATTTGGCCAGGGCCTACAGTTGTGACTTACATCCTACCTAAATGAAAATGTTAGAAATGTGGAAGCTGGGTGAATCTCAGAGCTTTCTCTCAGGGGCTGTAAGTTTACGCATGTCTTAGTTGTGTCATTTGCCCTCTGATATTTTTCGTTTCCTTTGATGTGTGTGTATGTGTGTGTGTGTTGGTTCATGGAGGGGGGTGCATGTGTATGTACTGGTGCACACATGTATGTGCGTGTTCATGTAGAAAGCAGAGGACAACCTCTAGTCCCATTCTAGCCTGCCTCTCCAGTGCTGGGGTCACAAACGTGCACCTCCACAGTGGGCTTCTGGGAATCACTCAGGTCCTCACACTTGCAAGCACTTTGCTGACCAAGCCAGCTCAGCAGACGCTGACCTTTGATTTCTTTTCTTCACAATGTAACCCTGCTTATTGTCACAAGCACAGCTTCTCTCTGGACATCAGCTCTCCCTGGACATCGGCTCTCCCTGGACATCAGCTCTTCCTGGACACACAGCTCTCCCTGGACATCGGCTCTCCCAGGACATCAGCTCTCCCAGGACATCGGCTCTCCCTGGACATCAGTTCTCCCTGGACATCAGCTCTCCCTGGACATCAGCTCTCGCTGGACATCGGCTCTCCCTGGACATCAGCTCTCCCTGGACATCGGCTCTCCCTGGACATCGGCTCTCCCTGGACATGCAGCTCTCTCTGGACATCGGCTCTCCCTGGACATCGGCTCTCCCTGGACATCGGCTCTCCCTGGACATCAGCTGTCTTGCTTCTTCCATCCTGTTCCTCCCACCTCTTTGTCAAATCTTGATTTTAAGAAAAAAAGCAACCTTTCCCTCAGAATATCAGTCCCTTCACTTTCTCTGAGGCTTGTGTGGCTCGTTCTCTTCTTGCTCAAGGACCTTCTGGTGCACAAGGCCTCCTTGAACCAGGAACATACTCTGAGTGAGGTCGCAGTGTGTTTTCTCCTGTGTAAAGCCTTCAGCAGTAGCCACTTTGTTGGGTGAGCTGGCTCTTCATCCTCTGGATGGAACATCTGGACCTGTCTTCATTTTGCTGGAAAAACCCTTAGGACTCTGAAAGAGTCGCCTTTCCTTCTTACCTTGCTGCTTGGTTCTATTATCACTTCAGTATGAATTGTTTAAAGAGGAAAGTGGGTGGAAGTGGGTGGGAGAAATGACCCATGAAACCTGCTAAAACCTGGTTTTGGTTTAAGTTGTAGTTAACTTTTTCCTGTAGGAAATTGAGGCCCAGTGACACAGCAGCTGATATTACAGACAACTGCTGCTGTACAGATCCTGAACTGTTCTAAAAAGAGGGCCACTATAGGAAAAAAAAAATGGTGGTGGGGCAGAAGGGAGGGTGAAGGAAAGGAGGAAGAAGGAAGAGCAAGAGGAGGAGGAGGGTGAGGAGGGGGGGGAGGAGGGGGGAGGGGAGAGGAGAGAGAGAAGGAAGAGAAAAGTAAATAGCATTCTAGATATTCTGGATAGTAGACTCTGAGAGTGTTGACTTGGGTAGAAATAACTATTTTGGTAACTAAAATTACTATATCACAACTACTCTAATCTCTCTTCTCTCTCTTCTCTCTCTCTCTCTCTCTCTCTCACACACACACACACACACACACACACACACACACAAACACAAGAGCATGTTTTGTCAGGACCAGTTCTATAAGTAAGAAAATTGAACCAAGAGAGGCAGAATTTTCTTCCTTTTCCTTTTGCTCACAGCTCTGGGATTTGATTGCTTTTTTGGTTGAGATTGTTTCTTTTCGGGGTTAGTTTTTTTGTTGTTGTTTGTTTGTTAAAATAATGTTTACATTAGTTTACTTATTACTTATTTGTGTGCCACCGCTCATGTATGGAGATCAGAGGACCAGTTGGGGGACTGATTCTCTCCTTGTGGGTCATGAGGCTTGGCAACAAGTGCGTTTACCCCCTGAGCTTTCTCTCCAGCTCCTGGCTGTCTGTTTTTATCCTGGGACTTAATGGCTACAGAGCCCTTCACAAAATTAATTGCTGTTGCATTTGAAGTATTTTAATTTTTTACTTGTGTTCTTTAATCAAGTTTTTTTTTTATTTTGTTTTGTGGCAGTGTCTCACTATGCAGCCCAGTCTTGCCTTAAACTTGACATCTTCCTGCCCCAACCTCCCAAGTGCTGGGATTGCAGGCACACTACACCTAGCAATCAAATTTTAATATAGTTTAATCCTCCAAAATCTAAAAAAAAAGGAGGTTGATATTGGTAACCTAAAATAATTTTGTATGAAATTTGTATAAAATAATTTTTAATGACATTCCAAGACTTAGCTGACATCTTTAGCTTATGAACAGAGGTGGTCAAAAGGGGTCAGAAAGAAGGGCGTCTAAGAATAGAAGTCTTCAGTTCTTTTTTTTTATTTACTTTTATTTTATGTGTACGACTGTTTTGTCTGCCTATATGGAAGTGTACCTGTGTGTGCAACGTCCGAGGAGCCCAGAAGAGAGGGTCAGTTTTAGAACAGAGGTTAAGGATGGTTGTTGGCCACCATGTAGGTGCTGGGAATCAAACCCAAGTCCTCTGCAAAGCAGCCGATGTTCCTAACCACTGAGCCACCTTCTGGCCCTACATTCTTCACTGTTTAAAATGTTTTGTTAGTTGAATCTAACTATTCAGTGTTGTATGTAACGACAAATACATCCTTACAACAAATCTTTGCTTATATACATGAGTCTAATAAAGTTATAATACAAGCTATTTAAAAATAGCCATGCCTTTTTTTTTTTTTTTTTTTTTTTTTTCAAGACAGGGTCTCCCTGTAGCCCCAGCTGTCCTGGAACTCGCTCTGTAGACCAGGCTGGCCTTGAACTCACAAAGATCCGCCTGCCTCTGCCTCCCAAGTGCTAGGATTAAAGGCGTGTGCCACCACGCCCAGCTCTAAGCCATGCAATTTTAATAGTAACAATAAAGAACATAAAATAATATCTAAATGATAGTTTTCAGGGAAAGTAAGTTTACATAAAAATTATAAGTATAATTGGAATATAAATTAAAATTTGAATTATTTTTAGACAAGGTCTGACTGTATAGCTCTGACTGACCTGGAATTCACTTTGTAGGTCAGGGTGGCCTACAAAGATCTGCATGGCTCTGCCTTCCAGAGTGTTGGGATTAAAGGTGTGTACCACCATATCCAGCTGTTTTGTTGTTATACATAATTCCAGCATTTAAATTTTTTATTTTTGCTTGCTTTAAGATGGGGGTCTCTAGTCAAGGCTGGACTCAAATGTGCTTTGTAACCAAGGATGACCTTGAACTTCTGATCCTCCCGTCACTGACTCCTGAGTGCTGTAACTACGAACTCACACACACCCCACTATGCTTGGTTTTATAGTGCTAGGGAGCCAGGACTTTGTGCAAGCCACGCAAGATTTTACTATCGTCTGAGCTACATCCCAGGGTGTATTTGGGGTTTTGTTGTTGTTGTTGTTCTTGAGGCAGGGTCTCACACTAGAACACAGGCTGGCCTGAAACTCACTATGTAACCTAGAACACAGGCTGGCCTGAAACATAGTGAGTTTCAGGCCAGCCTGTGTTCTAGGCTACATAGCCCAGGCTGTCCTGAAATGCCTCCCAATGGCTGGGATTACCACGCTGGTTCCACATTTTTAAAAAGAACAAGGAATCTGTTAAACTCTAAAACTGAAAAAAAAAACAGAACATACATACTGAAATTAAATTAATGATTTTAGAAATCCATATACAAAATTTTATTTAGAGGAATTTTCATACAGAAATGGTTAGCTGTGACACGAATGTACTGGGAGACCTGTGGACCAGGAAAACTGTTACTAAGATGTTACTAAGATGGTGTCAGATTCACCTGAGCTACCATCCTGCTGCACAAACCAAGTCAAGAACCGCCCATCAATCAGAGGATTCACAGCACAGTGTTAAGATTTCCAGGAGGAGCGAGGAAATGGCCTCCCCGTTTCCCTAACTCCTCATCAGACACAGGGCAGAGAAGCTGGCGTCCGCTGCTGCGTACAGTGAGTTGTCCTGAATCTTTTAATGATGGCCAATGGATCTGCTGAGGCAGTGATTATCAGTTCTTACATGCCACAGATCATATGCCACCATTAAACTTTGGGCACAGACTTCTGAGTGGAAGCAGCTGCTTGAGCATGCCTTTTCCAGGTGTCCCACAGCACGTGCTTTGAAGGAGACATGCGCACATGGAGAGCACATCCCAGGTCACGTGCTGCGGAGGAGGCACGCTCCGAGAGCCCACCCCAGGTCAACAGCCTCTGCATGCCCCCATCCTTCCAGGGCTTGAGGTCAATGAGACCCCTCTTCAGTCTTGAAGATGGATCCGTGATATTTTTTTTTCTTGTTCATTTTCTTTTTTCTTCTTTCTTCCCCCCCCCCCTCTCTTTTTAGGAAGGGCAAGTTTGTGGGATGGCAAAACAGTTTTTTGCGTATGGCCCAAATGTTGTGAACCGCATGAGGCAGCCCAGGTTCCCTCTGAGCTCACGATTCTCCCGCTTCAGCATCCAGAGTGCTGGGATTACAGGTGCGGGCCACCACGCCCAGCTTCTTTGTCTTTATGCATCCACCAAATTTGAAAGTTTTGTTTCTCTAATCTTTATTTGTTTGTTTATTTATTTATTTTGGTCTTTTTGAGACAGGATCTTCCTGTAGTCCCAGCCAGCCCAAAACTCGCTATGTAGACCAGGCTGGCCTTGAACTCACAACTCACAGAGATCTTCCTGCCTCTGCCTTCCAAGTGCTAGGATTAAAGGCGTGTGCCACCACGCCTGGCAAAATTAAGTATTTTTTAAAATGTAATGTACCTAATAAGAAGCCTGTTTCCCCCTTTTCTAACCAGTTAGATCTTGATTGTACAAACCAACCAATTAACTGGGTGTTGTGTGTCCTTCCAGTATGGTTTACACATCTATAGGACGAAGTATGGACCAGTTACACTTCTGGGGTCACCCTCACGCCCCTTTAAACAAATGGCAATCTGTTTTGTATATTTTTGAGCTGATATTTTTTAAGATAAAAATATATTTTGTGTTCTTTGAATGCTGACTCTGTCTGGCTAACTCTTTTCTCATGCTCGAGTCTCACCCCTAATACACATTTATTTATCCTTTCGTATGCTAAAAACACATTCCATTCCCTGATTAGTGCTAAATCGTAGACATGTTTATCTGCTCAGAATTGACTGTTTAAATGTAAGCTTCTAAGTGATGTTTTACACATGCTTCCCCACCCCACACTGTTCGTACAGGATCTAACGTAGGAACAGGAATAATTATAAGTTTAATAAATGACTTTTTATGGCACTGACTTCTGATCTCTCTGCCACCCACTTAGTGTTTAGAAACCAGTTCTATCTACTTTTCTGATGATTTGATTATATTCTAGCTTGTTAATAGATAAATAAAATGAATTGGCCAGATTCTGAGTAAGAGCTATAGGACTATTTTATTAAGTCAGTATGTTAGGAAAAGAGATAGGAAATGGTTATAAATCTGCCAATTCTTTCTAATTGTATCTATATACCCAGTATAATTCTAATTATAACAGCAGCTAGACTTCCTTAGGAACTTGATAAATAAATCTAAAATTTACATGGAGAAGATACATGAATAGCTAACTTTTTTAAAAAATAAAAGCAAATGGATATTGATAGGTGCATAACGACTTAGTAAACGGGGCTGGAGAGATGGCTTGGCAGTTGAGAGTGCATATTGCTCTTACAGAGGTCCTGAGTTCAGTTTTCCAGCCCCTACACTGGGTGGGTCGCAGCCGCCTGGAGTCCAGCTCCAAGGAGTCTGTAGTATTTCCGGCTCCGCGGGCGCCTGCGCTCACACAGGCACAGGAGACAGGGTCATGGCAACACAGGGACAGACTGAGACTAAAGCTGTCGAGGTAAGACTGCAGCAGACCCAATATTTATGATCCCGTTTCTTTTTTTTTATTTTTATTTTTATTTTTTACATGTATGAATGTACTGTCTGCATGTAGGTCTGTGCATCCGTGTCATGCAATGCCTTGGAGGTCAGAAGAGGGGGTCGGATTCCCCTGGAACTGGAGCCAAAGACGGTTCTCAGCCGCCATGTGGGTGCTGGGGATCGAACCCGGGTCCTCTGCAAGGACTCTTAACCGCTAGGCCATCTCTCCAGCCCCAGATGATCCCGTTTCTATATTAAAGTCTAACCCCCAAGGTGCTGGTGCTGGGGTGCAGGGCCTTTGGGGGTATTTAGGCCATGTAAGCAACCTTCATGAATGTCTAGATAGAAAAGACCCCAAAGACAGTCCTTCCTCCGTGGATTGAAAATGACTATGTATAAAGAACCAGATATCGAATCTGCCCCACCCTGACCTGGGATTTCCCAGCCTCCAGACTGGCAAGAGATGAATCCCTGTTACAACTTACACAGTCTGTTATTTATTGACCAGCTGAAACAGATTTACAACACGTGCAAGTCTGAATACCATTCTTAATTTTATGAACAATGAGAAGAAATGTAGTAAATGGTTTTAGGGGAATAAAAACGTTTAGTATGTGGGGAAAAAATATAACTAGACCTCTGCCTAAATCTATACACAGGCATAAAGACTTAAACGTGAAAAGTACAATTATAAAGTTTATAAAAGAAAATACAGGAAACTATTTGTACCATAAGGAAAGAACATGTTTTTTTGTTTTTGTTTTATATTGGAAGATTTCAAGTTTGGGTCTCGGGATATGGTTTAGTTGGTAGCATGGTCGCCTACTATGTACAACCCCTGGGCTCCCTGCCCAGCACAGAACAAACCAGCTGTCCTGGTGCGGACCCTGATCTCAGCGCCTGGGCGGTGGGCATGGAGGATCAAAGGTCATCTTCAGTTCCAGGCCAGGCTGGGAAAAGTGAGACTAGGAAAGAGGAAGGAGGGAGGGAGGGAGAAAACTTTCAAATATGTTCAAAAGTAGCAGAAACAGAGCGATGAGCAGCTACCACAGAGATTTTACACTTCGAAGAATTTTCTTCCATTTGTGTTTTCTGCTCCTTTAAAATTTTTCTTTTGGGGCTGGAGAGATGGCTCAGCGTTAAGAGCACCAACCGCTCTTGCAGAGGATCCGGGTATGATTCCCAGCACCCACATGGTGGTTAAGAACCCTCTTTAAGCCAGGCATGGTGGCACATGACTTTAATCCTAGCACTCAGGAAGCAGAGACAGGTGGATTTCTGTGGGTTCAAGGCCAGCCTGGTCTACAGAGTGAGTTCCAGGCCAGCTGGGCCTATAGGAAGACCCTGTCTCAAAAATAAATAAATAAAAATAAATAATAATAAACTTTTTTCTTTCTTCCACTCCCCCCCCCTCTTTCTCTTTGTCTTATCATCCCATCAAGTATTGACTGTTAATAATATGGACATATTTTCCATATAACTATAGTGCCACCACTGCACCTGCAAATTATAAAAGTGATTAAATAAGGATATTAAAGACAAGATTCTAGAAGGCAAACACTAATGCATTGTTATTACCTAAAAGATAAGAATTTCTCCTTTCACAGGCTTGGAAAAAAATCCTTAAATTCATATGGAAAAACAAAAGACACCCCCACCCCGAATAGCCAAAGCAACCCTGAGTGAAAAGAGCAATACAGGGGGTGGGGGGGATCTCTATACCAGATTTCAAACTATACTACAGGGCTATAGTCATAAAAACAGCCTGGTACTGGCACAAAAACAGACATGTAGACCAATGGAACAAATCCGAAGATCCAAACTTGAGCACATACAATTTCAGCCATCTCATATTTGACAGGGGGGCCAAGAAGACTCAATGGAGAAAAGACAGCATCTTCAGCAAATGATGTTGGCAAAACTGGATCACCACTTGTAGAAGAATAAAATTAAACCACTACCTCTCACCCTGTACAAAAATCAACTCCAGCCAGGCATGGTGGTGCACGCCTTTAATCCTAGCTCTTGGGAGGCAGAGGCAGGTGGATCTTTGTGAGTTCAAGGCCAGTCTGGTCTATAGAGTGAGTTCCAAGACAGCTGGGAGACCCTGTCTCAAAAAGAAAAATAAATCAACTCCAGATGGATCAAAACTCTGAAGGTGATAAAAGAAAAAGTTGGCAGCAGCCTACAAGACATAGGCATAGGAAAAAACTTCCTAAATCAGACACCAGCTGCACAGGAAGTAAGATCAAAAATTGACAAGTGGGAACTTATGAGACTCAAAAGCTTCTGTACAGCAAAAGAAACAATCAGGGAAGTGCGAAGAGAAAACCCACAGAGAGGGAGGAAACCTTCACTGCTGATACATCTGACAGAGCATTAACTTCATATATAAACTATTAAAAAAAACCCAAAGAAATAAGAAAACAAATGACTCACTCAAAAGATGGAGTAAAGAGCTGAACAGAGACTTCACAAGTGAGGAAAGAGATGGCTGAGAAACATCTTAAAAATTGTTCAACATCGCTAATAATTAAGGAAATGCAAATTAAAACCACTTTAAGATATCATTTCACTCCAATAAGTCTGGCTAGGTTCAAGAAAACAAAAGACACCAAATGCTAGAGAGGTTGTGGGGAAAGGGGAACACTCATCCACTGCTGGTGGGAATGCAAACTCATACAACCACTATGGCAAGCAGTGTGAAGAACCCTTAAAAGACTCAAAATGAGCCTACCACCTGACCCAGCCATACCACTCCTGGGTATATACCCACCAGACTCATCCTACCACAGAGATACATGCACAGCCATGTTTATTGCAGCTTTCTTCATAACAGTGAAGAGCTGGAACCAACCCAAGTGCCCCTCAACTGACAAGTGGATAGAAAAAATGTGGTACATCTACATAATGGCATTCTATGCAGTGGTAAAGAAAGATGACATCATGAACTTTGCAGGTAAGTGGATGGAACTAGAAGATATTATATTAAGTGAAGTAAAGTCTAAGAAAAACAAGTGATGAATGGTATCCCTCATCTGTGGATGCTAGCACCAAGTACCTAGTTGTAAGGCAAACTGAGCAACATTAATGTTATATTCCTAATGATCTGAAAACAACTGTGCTTTTATATTATGAATCCCTAGACAGGTTCTAGAATTAACCTACCATTTATTTTCAGACTATGGATTTTTGGTATATGGATGGTGGGTATGTGTATTAGTCACTTTTCTGTTGCTGTGATAAAGCACCATGACCAAGGACCTTATAAAAGGAAGAGTTTATTTGAGCTTACGATTGACAGTTCCAGGGAATTAAAGTCCATTGTGGTGGGAGGCATGGTGGCTGGAGCTGGAGCAGCATGCCTCACAAGGAGCACAGGAAGCAGAGAGAGAGAGCAACTGTAGACCACGAGGCTTGTTAAATTCACTAAGACTGCCCCCAGTGACACACTTCCTCCAGCATGGCCACACACCCCAAGACCTCCAAAAACAGCGCCACCAACTGGACACAAACGTCTGAATACCTAGAGCTTATGGTGGACACTCATTCAAACCACCACAGTATGTATGCATCTTTTAGAGTAATATAAATTCAAAATGGAAAAATGTGAATCAAGAAATATGATATGGAAGTAACATACAGTTTGTTTTCAGATGGCATAATTTTAGTATAGGCGTGATGTATCAGGTTGGTGTAATTTAGCCTTTCTAGGTGCTAAACAACCATACTTAATGTCCATACCAATTTGGCTGAGGGACCCATGGGATAACTTTGTTTCTTGCCCTCAGAGGTCAACTAAGTCCCAGGGGACTATGCACAGGGGCATCTCTTGAAATGTCCTGCAAATGTGAGTTACCAGTCCTCCTGTCCAGGGAGGTGTTGGAGATCCACTAATGGGACTTCAGCAAGTGTCCAGTCTATAGTGAGGAAAGTCTGCTCATGCTTCAAAAAGGGAAGCCTGGTCTACAAGACCTGACTTTGTCCTCTAGTGGATGGAACTGGGAAATGAAAAGCTGAAAGGAGCCAGGGGCTCCCCAAGAGAGAGCACTGTTGTTTGGCCTGTCTTCAATTCTTACATCTTCCCTGTGGCTGCCACTGCTTTTCCCATCCTTCAAAGACATGAGACACAGCTTTTTAACCCCCAGTATGGACTGAAGACTCATGTCTCTCCAACAATCCTCCAAACCTTCAATGCCAGGTGGGGACTGCTAAGACATCCAGTTTGTGGACTGAGCAGCTACTGGGGTTTCAACCTCTTCAGAGTATAGACTGCCATTGTTGGACTACCCAGAAGTAGTCCATGTATCATGAAGGCCAGTACAGGAAGATCAAGACAGGATGCGGTGCTTATTGGACCTCATCTGGGTGACCATGGGAAGGAAAGACCCCAGGGTGGAGCACAGGGCAGGATTGATGGTTGTTTGGGCTTGCCAAGGAGGAGCCTTCAAACACTTTCTTAAGGAAAACATGACATCTTTTAGCCAAAAAGAAAAGAAAAGAAAATTCTCCAATTTAAGTGATATGTGTATGTATGTATATATTTATGTGTATGTGTATATGTATATATGTATAAATATATATGCATATATACATGCAATACAAGTTGGAGATAACAACAACAAAAGAACCGGGGGGGGGGGACCGCTGAAACAGTGAAGTTCTCCCCAAAACCTCTGCTTTGAAAAAAACTCTGGAAAGTCTCTGAAAAAGATGCAAGATATGTATGGCAGAGTGCAGGGACTCAGGTGGGGTGGGGGCATGGAAAGGGAAATGACTCTAAAGTGGATTGAGAAATGATGTATGATGTATTTTTAATAACAATAAAAAGTATATTTTTAAAAAAGAATTTCTCCTAAGGAAGAAAAAGACATAATAAAGATAAAACAATGCAGAATGAAGACTATGTTCTTATGATGAAAATTTATAGAGATTATTATCTAGAGTCTACAAGGAACTCTTGCAAACTGATAAAATGACAGAATCTTCAAAGAAAAAACTGGACATGGACTACACATAAGCATCTTATAAGAAGACTAGATGAAGGCCCAGGGCCTGTGAAGAGACGTTTGCTCAAAGCAGCACTATGGAAATTCAAATTAAAAAAAAGTATATCGCTTCCTACCAAGTAGCCTGAAAAAATTATCTGGTTAATGCCAAGTGTTGATGGCTATGTGTACTGGTGGAGCAGATTGGTGTATTCTGGGAAAGCAATCTGTCTCTAGTTGGTTAAATTAAGTATAAAGATATTCTGGGATCCAGAAGTTCTGTTTCTGGATATAGATCTCAAAGAAATTCTCACAGAGACCCACTCATCAATGTGCACAAGGATGTTTACTGCAGGGTTATTTGTGGTTGTGGGCAGATGGAGAGCATCTGAGAGCGTGGAGAGGTGACACACAGAGTACCAGTCAGCAGGTAGAAGCCAGGGACAGATGCACATGGTCATGTGTGTGGACATTCACTATGTATTTGAATAAAAAAAGAATGAAAACTATACACTACCATTTAAGTTAAGAAAATCTGAGCAAAAACAATACCATCTTGCAAGGATACATCAGAGGGGATCTTTGTGAGTTCAAGGCCAGCCTGGTCTACAGAGTAACTTCCAGGACAGCTGGGACTACAGGGAGACCCTGTCTTGAAAAGACCAAAAAAAATAAAGACAAAAAAAAAAAGAATATATAAACAGCTGGGCATGGTGGTGCACACCTTTAGTCCCACAGAGGCAGGCGATCTCTGTGAATTCAAGGCCAACTTTGTCTACATAGTGAATTCCAGGACAGCTGGGGCTACAGAGAGACCCTGTCTCAAAAAGACAATAAAATAATACATACAGGGCTGGAGAGATGGCCTAGCGGTTAAGAGCGCCAACCGCTCTTACAGAGGACCCAGGTTCAATCCCCAGCACCCACATGGCGGCCAAGAACTGTCTGAAACTCCAATTCCAGGAGAACTCCAGTTCCAGGGGAATCCGAAACCCTCTTCTGACCTCTGCGGCATTGCACGACACGGGTGCACAGACTTGCATGCAGACAGTACATTCATACACATACAGAAATAAATAAAAATTTTAAAAAAAATTAAAAAAAAATAATAAAATAATACATACAAACAAATGGTAATACAATGGTATTTACAATGATTGTTGGACTAAAAGAGAATACATAATGAGAATAAATGATTGTAGCAACTAATGATGAGGTTGTTACCTTATCATTTCATGCCCAAGCAAGACATAATGGTAGGAGGTAAACAGCACATTTTATATCTTGGATGAGTTTAAGTTGATTGGCACCTTCATGACAAGATTTGATGAACTAGATCCAGGCACCTAAAAAGAAATGAAAAACTAAACTCTTCTATGCCTGAATCTCAGTATTAGAGATTGATCAAGTAGTCATTTTGAAAGAAGAAAAGGGCTCATCCCAGGCTGTGACTCGGCTGGGAAAAGGCTGGTCTAGCATGCACAGTGCTCTGGGTTCGACCCCAGCACCAAATAAAACCAGGAGGCTTGGGCCAGCCCTGACTGACTTGGCATCCTGGAAAAGCCATTATACTTCCTTGGGACTCAGTTTTCTTTCTGTACCATAAAAATCTTGAATTAAAGGCTCTCCAGCTGCTGAAGGTAGAAACCGGGCCATGGAGTGGACCTGCTTGGGCTCAACCCCACGTCTGCCTTGCCCAAGGTTCTTACAAAATTTTAGATGATCTCACTGTATAACCCAGCTTGTAGGAAGCTTTCTCTTTATGGCAAACAGGGACCATGTGGCCCTGCTAAGGGGAATGGGAACACAGTGCCCACTTTTCAGACACTGTGGGGAGTTGACCCCTTGGTGCAGAGGTCAGCTGGCTACTTCCCATAGACCAGCTTGAGTGATACTTCTAACTTGGGCCCTTAGCCTGGACCCATGAGACATGTGTTCCACTCTTGGCTGTGACTTTCCACCTGCCCAGAGACTGCTGAACAGGAATTTCAGGCTGATGGCTGTTGGCCTCCCTTCAGTCTATGTCCACTCACAACACCAGCTACTCAGATTGGTGGTCCACAAGGGGAACCTTTTTTCCAACCCAATGGCCACCCGAATGAAATAAAAATAATGGCTGGGAATTCTGTGATGATGTTACTATGAAATTCAAATTTACTCCTTGCTACAGCTTGCTTTTCTAAACCAAATGACATCAGTTCCCAGAACCAATCATAAGTCCCCCAGCTCGGCCCCTCTGCACACTGTTGCCCCACCCAGCCTCATGCACCTAGGCCACGTTGCTTGCTCCTATTTGGGGCAGGGTCAGACCCTTGGCCACGCAGTGCCCTGAGGCGTGCTAGCTGGAAGCTAGCCTGCAATTTAAGCTGGGTTTTCCCACACCACTTGGCCTCTAGTTTGTGATCATCTTCAAAGCCATGCCTCCCTGAGTTGCCCCAAGTGTGGCACTTAGTGTTTAGATCCTCATTTGGGAAAAGTTGTGGTGGATATTTAAAAACTCCTCTTGGGCTATGAAATTTAAGGACAGAAATATGCTAGGTATGGAGCATTAAATATGCTTTAATCTCAGCACTTGGGAGGCAAAGGCAGGTGGATCTCCATGAGATTGAGGCCATCCTGAGATATATATATTGTGCGTTCGAGGCAGACTAGGCTACGGGAGACCCTGCCAAAACAAAACAAACAAACAAAACTCCCCAGAAACATATATAGCAAATAGTCCATGTACATATGTACATGTTCAACCAAATATTGTTCATTAGTCTTTCTGGGAGGCTGGGGATGTGGCCCAGCGATGGAGCTCTTGTCTGACCCGCGTGAGAATGTGGGTTCAGTTCCCAGTTCTGAAAAGAGAAAACAGCAACAACCAATCAGAGTACAGCACATGTGACGCTTGGTTTTTTTGGTTTGTTTTTTTGTCTTTTTGAGACAGGGTCTCCCTGTAGCCCCAGCTGTCCTGGAACTCACTCTGTAGACCAGGCTGGCCTTGAACTCACAAAGATCCGCCTGCCTCTGCCTCCCAAGTGCTAGGATTAAAGGCGTGCGCCACCACGCCCGGCGACGCTTGGTTTTAATGTTAACTCAGCACAAGTTAGAATGACTGGAGTAGGTGCCTGTCTGGACTGGTTTAACTGATGTAGGAAGACTCGTCCCACTGTGGGCGGCCTTCAGGTAGCAGCCCAGATGCAAAGGGACAAGGGGAGGGAAGAGTATTCATTCACCTCTCGCTCCTCATCCTTCACTCTTGCTGGGGAGCTGATTTATTCGGCTGCTGCGGCTGCTGCTGATTTCTTCACTGGCATCGGAGCCAGTACTTTCTAGGCTTCTAAGAAGCCTTGACTAAGGACCAGCAGCTCTCCAGGAATCGCCAGTTTTGCAGCACCGAATTAGGATGAGGCACCTAAGCCCACGGACTGAGAAACTACTTAGTAGCTTCTTGCCTCTCCAGTGGGAGTCAGCCACTCTGGGCTCCTCTGACTGAGCAGCTTCCAAAGCTGGAGGAACTTGGCAGGCACAGCTCCACTGGACGAGGGGCAGCACCAGCAGTGGTGGTAAGAGGACATGGCACTGTAAATGGTGCTGCTCACTGGGTGCAGGAACCCCTTCCCCCCAGTCTTATTAATTCAGAGGGTTTAGGCAGGGGGTTCACCTGAGTTCATGAGTTTGAGACTTGTGTGAGCAACGCAGTGAAACCCCATATCAAAACGATTAGCATACTGGATGTCAGTGATCCTTTCCCAGTACCTCATGTCCTAGTCTAATCATGGGAAAACATGAGACAGCTTCCAACAGAAGAGTGCACACTAATAAATCGGATCAGTGTGCCTAGGAACTGTCAACGTCGCACAGGCCAGATGGCTCCATGGAAAGTGGCACCTGCTGCCAAGCCGGAGTTTGATCTTAGAACCCACATCGCGAGAGAGGATTGACTCCTCGAAGTTGTGCTGTGACATCCTAAAGCTGCTTCCAAACAAATAAATATATATTTTTTTTAAGAAAGGAAGGAAAAGAAAAATTGTCAATATCACAAGCAGAGGAAGTCTGTGGAACTGTCACAGCCAGGAAGAGTGAAGGAAACAGTGACAACTAAAGTCAACATGGCATCCTGGACCCAAAAAGGACAACTTAAAAGACAGGGATATTTAAGTAAGCATGGATTTTACATTTTAATAATGTAGCAATATTGACTCACTAATTGTCACATTTGGTGAAACTGGGATGGGGCTGAGGGAATATGGGTTCCATACTACAAGCTCAGCTTGTCTACAAATCTAAAAGTGTTCTTTTTAAACATATATTTGGTGAAATCATTTCTTTTTTAATATTGTTTTATAGTTTTTTTCAAGATTTATTTTTTACTTCTGTGTGTCTGTGTGAGTATATACCCTGTGTGTGGTGGGGGCCTATGTGCGGTGGGGGGACCTGTGTGCGGTGGGGGGACCTGTGTGCGG
>VZQC01009608.1:43338-67800 GCA_009823505.1 Rhizomys pruinosus | reverse complement strand
GGACCTGTGTGTGTGGTGGGGGGACCTGTGTGTGGTGGGGGGACCTGTGTGTGTGGTGGGGGGACCTGTGTGTGTGGTGGGGGGACCTGTTTGTGTGGTGGGGGGTACCTGGGTGTGGTGGGGGGACCTGTGGAGACCAGAGAGGGCACCGGATCCCCTAGAGCTGGGGTTACAGGCAGCTGTGACTCACCCAATGTCCGTGCTAGGAACAGAACTCAGGTCTTCTTAACCTCTGGGCCATTTCTCCAGTCCTGCAAGTGTTCTTTTAAAAAGGAACACGTATTGCATCTAACCACTACTGAGGCAGCAGAAGCAGGTGGCCTTAGGAGTCAGTCTCTAAAAAAGGAACTTTTAAAAATAAGTAAATAAAATAGAAAAGGTTCATAATGTCAGTAGTCGTGGACTGTTTTATAAAAACATGTCCTGATTTTTGCCTTTACCCACCCCCCATTTTATACAAGAAAAGCATTTCCTGTCTTCTAGTTAGAGAAGTATTTTTGTTTTATTTTGTTTGCTAAGTGCAGAAGAGACCTTTGCTCAGAGACGCAGAAAGCCTTTTTCTTCTCTACTCTGTGTTACACTTAGATTGGCCAACGCAGAAGACAATGGCCTTCGTGTCCTTGATTAGGTAACACAGTGATATTGCATGGCTTGACTGAACTTGACGAGACTCCTGAGGCCCACGTAGCTGAGAACTGGCCCACTGTGTGCACTGGCCCAGGAACTTCTAAGTGTTTTAACAAGGACCGATTCCTTTAAAGTTTAATCATTTGTGACTAGAAAGATGTCTGAACCAGTCCAAAGTAACACCACTGATCCTGCTACATGATCTTTGAGCAAAAGTGTTCAGATAGACCTGGTTACCTGTTAGGGTTCCATATCCTGATTGTAGCCTGGTACCTAACACCAGTGGTACCTAAAAAAATGTTCTGGTTGACTGTAGTGGTGTGTGCCTGTCATCCCAGTACATGTTCTGGTTGACTGTAGTGGTGTGTGCCTGTCATCCCAGTACATGGGAGGTGGAGGGAGAGGACCAGCTCAAGGCTGGCCTCATCTCTGTAGGAAGTTTGAGGTCAGTCTCAAGGCTGGCCTCATCTCTGTAGGAAGTTTGAGGTCAGTCTGAGCTATATGAGACTTTATCTCAAAAAAAAAAAAAAAAAACCGAACAGAAACTGCTCATTACACAGATGGCAACGCGCTCCTAAACTTCAGTATAGAATTGTATTTTGCATACAGCCCTCACAAAGTAAAGAGGTGTATAACCCACTAGCAAATTATCAGCTAAAGATGTATTGTGTAGTTTCTAGTTCCTGACATTTATCTGTTATTAGTTCATGAACTATAAGTTCCAAGCCTCTGAGTAGTAGAACTTTGCCTTTAATTCTGGGAATGTGGGCCAAATGTCCCTTGCAAGTATCTTTCCCTTAGCAGATACTATGCTAGTGTAGACTGGAAACCAGCCTATCAGGAAGGTTTAATGCTTTTTTCAAGAAAAACCTTGAAGCAATCAATGTTACATTTTGGGTTTTTTTTTTTTCTGTGTGTTTTTATTAGCTATAGAACCTTGCCAATTCACCCAAGCTAATCTGCAAGTCCTGTAATTATCACACACACAGAAAAATTAAACCCATTTCTCAATGCAAGCTTAATAGGAAAGAGAGCTACTTCAAAAACTCAGTGGGTTATAAACTCTACAAAATACACGGCCTTAAACAAGTCCATTGATGGGCTGGTACCTGGCATGTTTCCCGGTTGGCTTCATTACCAATGTCATACTTGACTGAGTACAGGGGAAGGGCCTTATGGAACTGTGTAGCTCTGGTGGAGGGGAGCAGAGAGCCCTTGTGTGGGAAAGAAAGTGGTCATCCCTAGAGATGGCTACACTTAGAACAAGCTCTGTGGGGACCGTATCAGCAGGACAATGCTTGGTTATAATCAAGGGTCACGTAGTACATCTGTGGATCCAAAGTAACTATTGATTGCTTAGTATAATCTGAGACTCAGAAAGACAAGATAAAATAAGTACAAAGTAGAAGCAAAACAAGCCCCATATGTTTTGATCATTGAAGCCGGACAATAAGGCCAGTCACACAAGCTTATCTCTAAGATAAGTGTGTACAGAACTCAGTGAGTGGAGACAGAGTGCTGACCTCACTTCAGAAAAGATTCTCTATTAATCAGGGTCATTTTAAACTAAAATGGATGAAACATCCCAGGAATTCCAGGTCATGCCTAAAGTATCACAGTCAAGTCTGACATTTATGGAGACCTTGTCTGCCCACAATTCTGCCCTCAGCCCCAGACTGGGCATGGAAGTTCTCTGGCAGTTGGCAGGACAGGGGCCTAAGACAGGCCCCTTCCCACCGGAGCTCACTGGCCGTGAAACCCTGGAGGAACTCTTTTTTCAAGTAGCTAAGTACACTCCATGGTGTCTGGGGAGATCAAACCCGAAGAGAGAGAGGTAAGCAGAGTTGAGTCATTAGTCGCCCTTTGAACTCGCTCTCTGAAGTTGGCTGACTCTACCCTGGACCTGGTGATTAACAGTAAAGATAGCTCTTGCAATTCAACTTCTGTAAGTAGAAAGAAATTTGAAGCTCCCCTGAGAATTCATTCCCATTTGAAGGCTTCAAAACCAATTTCTGCATTAGTAGCTGCTGCTGGCTCTCACGTTGCACGGCTCCTCCCGGAGAAGAGCAGAGGTCCAGGAGTGTCCCGCTGGGCAAGACGCCATGATGCCCTCACCCCTAACCGCGTCCCCAACGTGTCAGGAAGAACCGCAGTCCTGAGCAGCTGGGCTCCTGTCTGCAAGAACACAGGGCTGTCCCACAGACAGGAGAAAATCACCCTCCATTGCTTTAATGGGATGGGATGGATTTTGCCAAAGAGGTACTTTCTTTTCAAGTAATCTGGGGGGCGGGGTGTTAAAATTTTTTAATAGAATTTTTGTGTATTTCATACAGAACATCTCAATCTTTTTTTTTTTTTTTTTGGTCTTTTTGAGACAGGGTCTCCCTGTAGACCCAGCTGTCCTGGAACTCACTATGTAGAACAGGCTGGCCTTGAACTCACAGAGATCCACCTGCCTCTGCCTCTGCCTCTGCCTCCCCAGTGCTGAGATTAAAGAAGTGTGCCACCACACCCAGTCTCAATCCATCTTAGTCACCTTTATACCCCCTTCCCCATTGGCACACTCCCACAGCCCCCCATTGGCACACTCCCACAGCCCCCCATTGGTACACTCCCACAGCCCCCCATTGGCACACTCCCACAGCCCCCCATTGGTACACTCCCATAGCCCCCCAGTGGAATTCATACATTCCATCATTTATGTTAAGGCCTATTGTGCCAAATTAGTGTCCTCAGACATCCCTCGATGCTGGTTCATCCACTGAGCCCTAGTCAGCCTATCCAGAGTCCCTGCCTTGAAGATCAGTTCTTCCTCACTCAACAGTACTCAGCTGCCAACCTTCCCTCAGCTAAGATTGGGTTCTGCTGCCCATTTCCCCAGCTCCCTGCTGGGTTTTTGTCAGGTTGAGTTTGCAGGGAACTTGTGCATGCTGACACCATTGCTGTAGGTTCTTAGGAGCAAGGTCCCAGGAAAGGCTACAGGGATACGGTGCCTAAAAAGACAAAAATGAAAAAGGGGAAAAAGACGTATGAAGTAAAAGTTAAGAAAATCAGATATTGGGTGGCAAGATGGCTCAGTAGGAAATGGTACTTGCTGACAAACCTGATGACCTAAGTTCAAGCCCTAGGACCCACATGGTGGGAAGACAGAACTGACTCCTGGGTGTTTTCCTGTAATCCCAGGGGACAGATTATCAAGAATATTTTTACATTAATAAAGAAAAAAAAACAGACTACTAGCTAGATTTCTGGTCATGGTTTCTTTTCTTGCTGCTGTGATAAAATTCTCTCACGAAAGCAGCTTCAAGCAAAAAGAGTTTATTCTGGCTCACAATTCAAGGACACAGTCTGTCATGACAGGGACGTCAAGGTGGCAGGTGCTGGAAGAAGCTGGTCACATGGCACCACCATCAGGAACACCCTGCTGCTCACTCCTTCTCTCTGTTTATATAGTCCAAGGTCTCAGCCAGAAAACGGCACTGTCCACGAGTGGGCATGTCTGCCCCTCCATTAAGGCTCTAAAGATAATTCCGTACTGTAAAGATAAACCCCTCCATGCTACATAAAGGCCTGTCTCCCAGGTGAAAATTACCATCACATCGGCCAATCTCTAGTTAAGGAAGAAGTTTACCTGTGGCCCTAGTTACTACTAATGTCCGGCTTTTGCATATAAGTCCAAATATAGGTTGTAACAGATAGACTAAGCAGTGTGACTTCTTTGTGATAACCCCTTCTTAGAGACCCAGGTGCACCTGCAGTGATACTGCAGTACCTTGTAGGCCTCCCACTCCTGACTGTCTGCATCACCTTCTGGGTGATGTTCCTGGAATGTGGAATGGTGACACTGAAAATGCATCAATTAGATGCTGATGTAAAACACGTGCGAAGCTCCAAAGCCAAATGCAAGCTCGTATTCTCAGAAAAGGCAGCATCCTCAAAGAGACTGTAGAAAGGACAAATACACATCAAATCAGGGACCTGCAGCCATAGTGTCCTGGGGTGTTGAAAGAACAGCCACGAGTTCTGAAGGTCCAGTTCCAAGTCTGTATGGTTTAGGGGTGTTTACCTTCTGCCCTTCGAGATCCGTCTCTTCTCAACTGTCCCAATTTGAGAGGTCTGATTCATGACCAGAGTGGTGGGTATTGTCAAATTACTAGTAGATCCATCAATCAATACATGGATATTTAACTGAGATCTGTTATGTTGAAGACGCTGAGAGAAATGACATGGAAATGAGTACATGTGAGACGTGGTGATAACCCTTGGGGAAAGTAAACCTAGTGGAGAATGAGACATGGATCACAAAAAATTATTATTGACCATTAAGGCAGTGCTAAGTACCATGACACGGTTCTAAGTGTCTAGGATTTATTTTTTTTTAAGTATTTGTTCGCTTGCTTTTGGAGACAGAGTTTCCCATAGCCAAGGCATAGCCTCAAACTCACTACACAGCCAAGGATGACCTTGAACTTCTGACCCTCCTGTCTCGTCCTACTGAGTGGCCCCACTGCAGATGTGCATCACCATGCCTGGGGCATGTAGTGCTGGGGCTCAAACTCAGGTCCTTGTGTATGGTATATGAGCATTCTACCAATAGTCTACCTCTCCGGCATGTGTCTAAGATGTTTCAAAACTTCATTTAAATTCATTTGTATAAAAGAAAATAAAAACAGATGCTAAGGAACTAATATATGCTGCACTCAAAAAAGCCTCAGTAACAAATTTTATGAATAAAACTGTTTTGATCAGAACTGTACTTTGATCTATTTAAGGCACATTTTAGAGGCATTTCAAAACTGCTAGTAATCAGGGAAGTCTCTTCGGGTGGACTGAAAGTGATGCATTCTAGTGTCCCTCCAGACAGACCAAGGACCATCCTCAGATCATCCAAGAAGTACCTGGCCTTAGAAAGGACTAGATGAAGCCCCTGGTACATCCAGATGACACTTTGGTGCGCTTGGCATGGACATCATGTGGACAGGGCACTAACTTCCAGAATCTAGAAACTACTCAAAAAACAAACAAGTAAGAAAACAAATGACCCATCAAAAGACGGAGTAAAGAGCTGAACAGAGACTTCACAAGTGAGGAAATAGAGATGGCAGAGAAACATCTTAAAAAGTGTTCAACATCGCTAATAAGGAAATGCAAATCAAAACCACTTTAAGATATCATCTCACTCTAATCAGGCTGGCTAGGATCAGGAAAACAAATGATACCAAATGGTGGAGAGGGTGTGGGGAAAGGGGAATACTCATCCACTGCTGGTGGGAATGCAAACTCATACAACCACTATGGAAAGCAGTGTGGAGGACACTTAGAAGACTCAAAATGAGCATACCACCTGACCCAGCCATACCACTTCTGGGTATATACCCACAAGATGCAAAGATACATGCACAGCCATGTTTATTACAGCTCTCTTCACAATAGCAAAGAGCTGGAACCAACCCAAGTGCCCCTCAACCAACAAGTGGATAGAGAAAATGTGGTACATCTACACAATGGAGTTCTATGCAGCGGTAAAGAAAGATGACATCATGAAATTTTCAGATAAATGGATGGAACTAGAAGATATTATGTTAAGTGAAGTAACATGGTCTCAGAAAAACAAGACGAGTGGTATCCCTCATTTGTGGATGCTAACACCAAGTACCTAGTTCTAAGGCAAATTGAGCAACATTAATGCTATATTCCTCACGATCTGAACACAACCGTGCTCTTATATTATGAATTCCTAGACAGGTCCTAGAACTAACCTACCATTTATTTTCAGACTATGGTTTTGGGTATATGATGGTGGACATGGATACATATTATAGTGTATCATGAAGTTAAAATGGAAAAAGGTGAATCAAGAAATATGATATGGAAATAACATACAGTTTGTTTTCTAGAAGATGCAATTTTAGTATAGGTGTGATGTATCAGGCTGGTGTAACTTAGCCTTTCTGGGTGCTTAATAACCATACTTAATACCCATACCAATTTGGCAGTGGGACCTAACGGATAACTTTGTTCCTTGCCCTCAGAGGTCAACTAAGTCTCAGGGGAATATGCATGGGGGCATCTCCTGAAATGTCCTGCAAATGTGAGTCACCAGTCTTCCTGTGCAGGGAGGTCTTGGAGATCCACTAATGGGACTCCAGCCAGTATCCAGCCTATAAAGAGGAAAGTCTGCTCATACTTCAAAAAGAGAAGCCTGGTCTAGCAAGACCTAACTGTGTCCTTGAGTGGATGGAACTGGTGATTGAAAAACCAAAAGGAGCCAGGGGCTCCCCCCCCCAAAAAAAACCCGAGTGACCTTTGAGGACCAGATCCTCAACTGACCTTGAGAAAACAGAAACCTTGGTTAATCTGGGCTGACTGTGTGGCCTTAAGCATCCAAAAGGAAAGTATAACCAGAAATAAATAATCAATAGGGTCTGAGAAATTGTACTTCAGATATAAAACTTGAGATTCCTTCAAACCTTCAATGCCAGATGGGGACTACTGAGATATCCAGCTTGTAGACTGAGTGGCTACTGGGATTACAGCCTTTTCAGAGTGTAGACTGCCGTTGTTGGACTACCCAGGCTGTGTCATGGAGGCCAGTGCAAGAAGATCAAGACAGGACACACGCTTGCTGGACCTCATTTGGGTGACCATGTGGGGAGGGACCCCAGTGTGGAGCACGGGGGCAGGATTGATGGTTGTTTGGGTTTGTCAGGGAGGAAACTTCAAGCACTTCCTCGGGGAAAGCATGACATCTTTTGGTTAAAAAAAAAAAAGATTATATTTAACAGTTAAAAATATGTTGTAAAATAATGCCAGGCATGGAGGCCCACGCCTTTAATCCTAGGACTCAGGAAGCAGAGGCAGGTGGATCTTTGTGAGTTCAAGGTCAGCCTGGTCTACAGAGTGAGTTCCAGGACAGCTGGGGCTACAGAGAGACCCTGTCTGGAAAAAAAAGCCAAAAAAAAAATGTTGTGAAATGATATTTTCTCTTTTTATTGATACATGCTACAACCGTTCATAATTTATCCTTATGTAATCCTATGGCATGTGCAATCATATAGGAATATTAATATTCATATTCTAAAAAACAAGAGAGAATGTAAAGTTATACTTCTTCTTACCTGCATGCAAATTTACTGTTAAAATGTGAATCTCTAAATGTGCTTTGGAATTAACCTATAGTTTATTTTCAGATTTTGTCATTTTAATTTATGTGTGGAGTGTACATATGGATATTTTGGAATAGTATAAAATCAAATGGGAACCAAAAAAGAAAGAGAAAAACCTATTTAAAGAACTGACCAAAACAGTAAACCTGTGCACAGAAAAGGTTATAAAAGACTGAGAAAAAGATGTAAGACAGGACTTGTGTATGACAGAATCCATGAGCTCTGACGGGGGAGCGGGGCATGAGGGGTGAGAATGGATGGGGGAATGAGTCTAAATTTGATTAAGAAATGTTGTATGAAATGTGCTCAATAAAAAAAAAAAAAAAAAAAAAAAGAAGAAAGAAACGAAAGGACTAGATGAAGTCCCTGGTACATGCAGATGACACTTTGGTATGCTTGGCATGGACATCATGTGGTAAAAATGCAGTCTGATCTCATTTCTGTGCTGACAAATCATCCACTCAAGGAGCATTCTGCAAAGACTGTTCAGGTGCATGCATAGAGGATTGCTCTTTCTCATCTAAGATTTGTAGACATACCTTGTAAGGGGCCGAGGAGATGGCTCAGTTAACTGTGTGAGCTAGCATGAGGACCTGATCCCCAGTGCCCATGTAAAAGCCCGACATGGGCCGAAATAGATGATTCAGTAGTTAAGAGCACTTACTGAGAGGATCTGGGTTCAGTTCCTACTCCATGTGAGACAGCTCACAATTAGCTAACTACAGCTCCAGTGGAACTGACGCCTTCTTCTGGCCTCTCTGGATATCTATACACATGTGACATACACCCACACACACACACACACACGTGCACATCTATAATCCCAGGGCTGGCGTGAGAAGAGGGGGATGGGAAAATTCCTGGAACTCACTAGCTTAGCCAATCAGTGAGCTCAGGCTTAGTGACAGACAGTGCCACAGAATTAAAAAATAAGTAAAATGCCAGGTGTGGTGGTGCACCCCTTTAATCCTAGCACTTGGGAGGCAGAGGCAGGCAGATCTCTGTGAGTTCAAGGCCAGTCTGATCTACAGAGTGAGTTCCAGGACAGCCAGAGCTAATGGGAGACCCTATCTCAAAAAGACCAAAAGAAAAAAAAAAAGTAAAATGCGGAAATTCCTCGTTTTCACATATGTGCACACACACACAGATACCTTTATGCAAATATATGTGCACACACATTTGAACATGTAGATATATGCACAGAGTAAGACCATCTACTATGGATGCGTTCTGTAAGATCTTCTCAAGCTGAAATTGAAAATAAGTTTCAGTGTGTAGCAATAACTTTATCAGGACTTTATTTTTAGTAAGACTGCAAAGACCATATGCTTATTAGGATTTTTTTTGGTAACAAAAATTTTTATTTACAACAAAGGAAAATACATAGAAACCATGGTTTATAATGATTTTTAGTTTGCTTGATTTGTTTTGTTCTTTAGGACAGGGTTTTGCTATGTGGCCCAGGTTGGCCTTGATCTCATGATCCTCCTGACACAGCCTCCTGGGATGATAGAGGCACACCACCATGTCTTACTATAATATTTTATTGTTACACTTTATTCTAAAGTCAATGAGAATTATTCTGTATTCACATATATGATATGGTTCTCACAATATTGTATTCATTCTCAAGTGTTCAAGCCTTAACAAAAGCATTTTGGTATGGTTTTATAAATAAGTTAATAAAAACGCCTGTGATGACATACACATGCAAAAATCCCTTATCAATATAGACAAAAAATTGCTAAATAAATTGATTTATTCAGTTTCATTCTCACTTTAGACATTAGGATTTTTGTTTTCTTACAAACTCAGAATGGAATTATATCAAGCCAAGGTAAAGTCAATTCCCATTTCCTCTCTCTGTCTCTCTCTCTCTCTGTCTCTGTCTCTCTTTCTCTCTTTCTCTCTTTCTCTCTCTCTTTCATTTGCTCTTATTGAGTCAGGGTCTCCCTGTAGTCCCAGCTGGCCTGGTACTCACTATGTAGACCTATGCATCTATGTATCAGTACTATTTTTATGACTATCATCCTGTAGTATAGTTTGAGATCTGGTATGGTAACCCCCCAGCATTGCTCTTTGCGCTCAGGATTGCTTTGGGGTCTTTTGTGCTTCTAAATGAATTTTAGTGATTATTTTTCTAATTCTGTGAAGTATGTCATGGGGATTTTGATTGGGATTGCATTGAACCCATATGTTGCTTTTGTTAGGATGGTCATTGTCACAATATTAATTCTTCCAACCCATGAACATGGGAATAGGAGGTCCTTCCATTTTCTAATGTCTTCCTCAACCTTTCTTTAAATATTTAAAAATTTCATTATATAGATCTTTGATATCTTTGGTCAGGTTTATTCTGAGATATTTTATTTATTTACCCATTTTCGATCTATTGTTTCCATGCACTTCTTCTCTGATTGTTATTTGGTATATAAAAAAGCTACTGATTTTTGTAGATTAATTTTGTAATCTGCCACTTTACTGAAAGTGTAATCATTTCTAAAGGTTTTTTGGTTGAATTTTTGGCTTATCTTAGTATAATATTATATCTTCTGCAAAAAGGGATAATTTGACCTCTTCTTCTTTTTTTTTTTTTGTATTTTTGAGACAGGGTCTCCCTTTAGTCCCAGCTGGCTTGGAGCTCACTCTGTAGACCAGGCTGGCCTTGAACTCACAGAGATCCGCCTGCCTCTGTCTTCCAAGTACTAGGATTAAAGTCATGCACCACCACACACGGCAACCTCTTCTTTTTCCAATTAGTATTCCTTTAATTTCTTTCTCTTGTCTTATTAATCTAACAAATGTTTCAAGCACTATGTTAAAAAGCAGTGGAGAGCCGGGCGTGGTGGCGCACGCCTTTAATCCCAGCACTCGGGAGGCAGAGGCAGGTGGATCTTTGTGAGTTCAAGGCCAGCCTGGTCTACAGAGTGAGTTCCAGGCCAGCTGGGGCTACAGGGAGACCCTGTCTCAAAAAGACAAAAAAAAAAGCAGTGGAAGCCCAGCATGGTGGTACATGCCTTTAATCCCAGCACTTGGAAGGCAGAGGCAAGCAGATCTCTGTGAGTTCAAGGCCAGCCTGGTCTACATAGCAAACTCCAGGCCAGCTGGGACTAAAGGGAGACCCTATCTCAAAAGGACCAAAAAAATATTTAAAATAAAAGGAGTGGAGATAGTGGATGGACAGCCTTGTACATTTCCTGATTTTAATGGGAATCTACACAATGGCAGTGATGAACATTGACGATGTCCCTGGACCGGGTTCAGTAGCCAACGCTATGTTTAGTTTGCTTTGCTGACCATTCTGACTCGGCTTTTAATGTGGTGGCAGATGGCCATTGCCTGAAAGAAGACACAGCACTAACTGGAGCTGAACTACTTATAAGAACAGAGTGAAAAAAATGAAGAAATAAATAAATAAAAAGAACAGAATGATTATATCTGTCCTCCCCCAAACAGAGCCCTTATGTTATAATGCAGGGACAGTCCTACAGATCCATATCGAACAGAATTTATGCACAATCTTAGAGAAGTCTGCTTTTCAGAAACATGGCTGCTTGCTGGCTTTTGTTTCTTGCATTTCCAGTAAGTTCTATTACCAAAAATGGATAAAGAATATAGGATTGTTAATGATTTGCTCTGTTTAATGGACAATGAATACTTATCTTTCACATGTCATAACAATATGCAAGTATTTTGTTGAGAATGTTTGCATCTATATTCATTAAGGATATGGGTCTATAGTTTTCTTTCTTGCTTATTATTAGTCTTTACCTAGTTTTGGTATTAGCATGATGGTGGCTTCATAAAAGGAATTTGGGAGTTGTCCCTCTATTTCTATCTTCTTGAATAATTTAAGTAGTATTGGCTGTAGATCTTCTTTAAATATCTGGTAGAATTCTGCTATAAATCCATCTGAGCCTGGGCTTTTTTTCCAGCAGGAGGTTTTGCATTGCTGTTCCAATTTCCTTATATGTTATTGATTTATTTAAACTGTGGATCTCCTCTTGGCCTACCTTTTCTGGGTCCCATAATTGTAGATAGCTGTCCATTTCTTTTAGGCTTTTAAATTTGATAAAGTATAGGTTTTTAAGGTATTCCCTTACAATGTCCCGGATCTTTGTGGTGTCTGTTGTGATGCTTCCCTGTTCATCTCTGATTTTGTTAATTTGGATTTTTCTCTTTCTTTGTTTTGGTTAACTGGGCTAATGGTATGGTTTGAAAGGGGGAACACTGCAAAGCACCAGCCCAGCCTGAGCTAGTGCATGTTCCTGTAGGGAGGCATTAGACAAACAAGAGTAAACAATGGGTGGGGAGAGATGCGCAGAAAAAGCATTGAGAGGTATTGGGGTGAGTAGTATAGTCCCATCTCCTTCAACCTTCTAGGTTATTGGGGTAAGAAGCCAGGACTCTTACCACTAACTCAGCCATAGTGTATTTATTCAACTCCCCCTTTGTTTTTTATAATGGGGAAGTGTCATCATAATCTTCAAGGAGGGATTCAGGGAGGGCCTGGTAGTAAACCAGGATGCTTTTTTTCTGATACCTCAGCAAGGCTGTTAAGCTGGCCCTTAATGAACTGGATCACACAGGAAGCAATTACTAAGAGGAATCCTAAGGTGATGAGAAGCCCTATGAAAGGGGGCATCCACCGTTGTTAAAGGGTTGGAGAACCAGGAGACAGAGGTGGTGTGTGTGTGTGTGTGTGTGTGTGTGTGTGTGTGTGTGTGTGATATTAAAATTTTTGTTTGGTTCCAGGAATAGTTTTATTTCTTTTTTAATTTTTTTCTTTGACCTATTCATCATTCAGGGGTGTGTTGTTTAATCTCCATGAGTTCATGTAGTTACTGGGGCTTCTTTTGGTATTGATTTTAAACTTTATTATATTGTGATCTTATAGAATGCATGGAATTATTTCAACTTTTTTATTTGTTGAGGTTTGTTTTGTGCCCCAGTATGTGGTCAATATTAGAGAAAGTTCCAGGTGATGCTGAATTAAAAGTGTATTCTTTGATACTTAGGTTGTCTGTTTGATGAATGGTATTATTTAATTCAGATGTCACTCTGTTTATTGTTTGTCTCAATGACCTGTCTAATGGAGACAGTGAGGTACTGAAGTCACCTACTACTACTGAGTTGGGGTTAATCTGTGTATTATAGTCCTGTAGTGCAGTTTCTATGAAATTGGGAACACCAGAATTTGGTTCATATATGTTCATGATTGTAATATCTTCTTGGTCAGTTGTTCCTTTGATCAGAATGAAGTGACCCTTTTTATCTCTTCTGATTGGTTTTAGTTTGAAGTCTATTTTGTCTGATATTAAAATTGCAAATCCTACTTAGTTTTCTTAGTGCCATTTGCTTGGAACTTTTTTTTCATTCTTTCCTCTTAATTCTTTTTCACTTTTTCCTCTTAATGTAATGTGTGTCCTTGAAGGTGAGATGGGCTTCTTGCAGACATCTTATGGATTTTGTTTCTTTTTTAACATTTTTTTTGTCTTTTCAAGACAGGGTCTCCCTGTAGCCCCAGATGTCCTGGAACTCACTCTGTAGACCAGGCTGGACTTGAACTCACAAAGATCTGCCTGCCTCTGCCTCCCAAGTGCTAGAATTAAAGGCATGTGCCACCACGCCAGTGGATTTTGTTTCTTAATCCATACAATAGCCTGTATCTTTTGACTGGGGAGTATAGTCCATTGATATTTTTTTTTAATTTTTTTTATTAATTTAATTTATTCTGTATGTATATGAATGTACTGTCTGCATGCAAGTTTGTGCACCCGTGTTGTGCAATGCCGCGGAGGTCAGAAGAGGGTGTCGGATTCCCCTGGAGCTGGAGTTCTCCTGGAATTGGAGTTTCAGATGGTTCTCGGCCGCCATGTGGGTGCTGGGGATCGAACCCGGGTCCTCTGCAAGAGCAGTTGGTGCTCTTAACCGCTAGGCCATCTCTCCAGCCCTCCAGCCCCAGTCCATTGATATTTAAAGTTATCATTGAAAGATGTATATTTGTTCCCATCATTTTCACACTTTTTTTTTTTTTTTTGGTCTTTTCGAGACAGGGTCTTGCTGTAGCCCCAGCTGTCCTGGAACTCACTCTGTAGACCAGGCTGGCCTTGAACTCACAAAGATCCGCCTGCCTCTGCCTCCCAAGTGCTAGGATTAAAGGCGTGCGCCACCAAGCCCGGCTTGTTCCCATCATTTTTTAATTTGTCTCCACTCTTGGTGTAATTTTATGCTTCCACAGCTTGTTTGGGCTTATGGTTTAAGAAGAGACACAGTCCATCATGGTAGGGAAGATATTATTGTAGAGAGATGTGGATGCTACTGCTCAGCTTATGTCTCCTTTCTATTTGGTCCTGGACCCCAGCCCATGGTGTAGCACCACCCATACTGAGGTGGCAATTCTCCATGGAGTTAGAAACCTCTCTAGAAATATCCTCACAAAATTTCCCAGGGGGTTATAACCTAGGTTATTCTAAATCATGACACCCAAGATTAATCATCACACTATCTGAAGAATTTGCTGTACTCACAACAGAACAGAGTATATGTCAAACACAGTTCAAGACACAATACAGACTCTCTAAACATAAGTAAGCCTCGATTAACTATTATTTTTGCTTAAAATAAAAGAAGGTATAAAGAGTGCAAAAATCTGGGCATGGTGGTGCACACCTTTAATCCCAGCATTTAGGAGGCAGAGGCAGGTGGATCTCTGTGAGTTCAAGGCCTGCCTGGTCTAAATAGCAAGTTTCAGGCCAGCTGGGGCTACAGGGAAACCCTGTCTCAAAAAGACAGAAAAAAAAGGCACAAAAAAAATATAGGACTGATGAAACAGCTGGTTTCTCTTAGATGGCAATTTGTAAAGTTAATTCTAGTTCTCGAGGTGTTCCGATTCAGAAAAAACAGCAAAGAGCCTCTACTCCAGGAATTATGGTTCAAAATGAAGTATGGGGCTGGAACTCCAGAAAGCAGATGAAAAAGTTCCACTGTCTTCTGCCAGGGTGGAAGATGATGGTAAGAGGGTAAATGGCATTTCTTCTCTAAGGCTGTCTAGGAAGAAGCTGGACCTGAGGGGTGAGGAGAAAGGTCCTGAGCTGTAGGAAGGCAAATGCTTCAAAACATGGGGCCCATCCCAGAAGCAAATTATCTTAGAATAGTTCATCAGTTAATATGTCCAGGAAATGTTTTCTGAGCATATACAACAGCTCCCCACACTGTGGTCAGATACAGCGCTGAGCTCAAGCAACACAAAGGCAAAAAGACACCAAGCCAGTCTTCAAAGAGTTCATTGTCCAGTGGGAACACTGAATAAACAAGTGGTCATTGTACTTTCAGATAACAGCTGCAATAAACCGGCTTTGGAAGCACAGAAAAAGCCCAGGTAAATTGCTCTGAGGGCTCAGAGGCAGTTTCCTGCTGAGCAATTGGAGTTGAATTTCAAAGAACAGGCAGAGCTAAGGAGTTGACCCTAAGGTAGACTGCTTGCCCTGCTGTGCAACACCCTGGGTTCTGCCTCCAACACCACAAATGAAAAAGAGGAAGGAAGCAAGGAAGGGGAGAGGGAAGAAGAGAAGGAAGGAAGGGCAAGGATGGTAAAGACTGAGTAGGAGAGAGCTAACGAGAAAGGGAAGCTAGCCTGTGCGGTGCTGGAGCTGCGCCTGCGGAACCTCTGCCCGGTCGGGCACAATTGCCTGGCCTAGAGCCTTCGGGACCTCCACTCTGCAATGACCCTGCAGTCAAGCCTTGGTCCCGCATCTCCCTGGGTACTCTGCCCGCCAGGTCTGAGACACTCTTCTCTTCTCTCCCTCCTAGGTAATGACTTGCGACTGTCCCTAGTGTCTGGGTTGCCTGCCATTCAGTTCCTTCCCCAGAAAGTCCATCACCTCTGCAGCCAATTCATTACAGTAAAGTCCCGTGTTCCAAAGCCAGGCTAAAGAAAGGAAGGAGGAGCTGCACGACACGGGTGCACAGACCTACATGCAGACAGTACATTCATACATACGAAAATAAAATAAAAATTAAAAAAAAAAAGAAAGGAAGGAGGATAGCCGGGTGTGGTGGTGCACGCCTTTAATCCCAGCACTTGGGAGGCAGAGGCAGGTGGATCTCTATGAGTTCAAGGCCAGCCTGGTATACAGAGTGAGTTCCAGGCCAGCTGGGGCTATAGGGAGACCCTGTCTCAAAAAGACAAAAAAAAAGAAAGAAAGAAAGAAAGAAAGAAAGAAAGAAAAGAAGGAGCAGAAGGGAATGTACAGAAGCAACTGTCAGTGTCTGGGGTGAAGGGTGTGTGTGAGAGCAAAGGAATAAATAAATAAATAAATAAATACTGAGGATAGGCTGCTAGATGCTTTTCTAACAGCATAGAAGCATTGAGAGATTAAGGATCTGAGTAGTATTTCAGAAGATCACCCCTTGCATTGTAGAAAATGGTCTTTCCCGGGCTGGCACAGATTGACACAACAGTAAAGACCCATTAAAGAAAAACTATTTCCTTCTGGTCAAGAGGATGAAATCTCTGGCTAAATTCCAGTTGGGCCAGGTCTGTGACATGACTAAGGAACCACCCCTCAGGAAGGCAAGTTCATCTTAACCCAAACGAGGGAGACAGGAGTCATTGTCTCTTTAATGAGACGCTGTACTTTCCTTCCTTGGAGGGAAATGCTGCCTTAGTCGACGGGACATGGCCACTCAGCTTCGTACATCCGCCTGCTTTTCTGAGATACTCAGAAAAGAATCACTTTCCCTTTTCCCTTTTTCCTAACACTTCAGCTTCCTCATTCTTCCCCTGACTTTCCCTCCCCTGCTGTGTGGCAGCCTGCTTGCTGTTAAATGACTGACCACCATGCTGGCTTGACCACCATGGTGTGGCTTTTTTCCTCCTTTCCTTCTTTTTCCTTCTTTCCTCCATTCTCCTCCAGACACTTGCTGAGACTAGGAGCTTGCCTGACCTGGGATTTTTCTTTTAAACTCCGATAAGCTTCTGAGTCAATTCTTAAGTTACTTTATTAAGGAGACTAAGAATCTCAAGAGGGGGCCCTGATTTTCCCAGTACCCTCTGGTGAATACCAAGGGACTCCCCAAATTTCCAATAAGACGGTGAGCAGTAGAAAGCCCTTTAGAAGCTATTTCAATAGTCCTGGTGAGGGCTGAGGCTGGTATAGAATAAGCAGCTCTCAAACATTCTGGTCTCATGAACCCTCAGACTCCTGGAAATTATTAACGGCTCTAAGAGAGCCTTCTTATCTAAACATCATGCACAGACTAGCCAATGTGACAAAAAAGAGATTAGCCATCAATGAATTTTTCTGCTTAAGAGCCATAATGGAGAACTGTGCATGTACACATCTTTAATCCCAGCACTCAGGAGGCAGGGGCAAGCAGAGCTCTGTGAGTTCAAGGCCAGCCTGGTCTATATAGAGTTCCAGGTCAGCTTGGGGTACAGGGAGACCCTGTCTCAAAAAGACCAAAAAAAAAAGAGCTACTATAGAGGCTGGGACTGGGGCGTGGTTGGGCCAGAGCTGGCTGGCATGCATGAAGACCTGGGTTCAATTCCCAGCTCTGTATATAAACCAGGCACTGCAGCGCATGACTGCAATCTCAGCACTGTGACGTGCAGGCAGGAAAATCAGAAGTTCAAGGTTCTCCTCCACTACAAAGTGAGTTGGAGGCCATCCTGGGACGCAAGAAACCTTGTCTCAAAAAAAAATATATATATAAATAAAGCCAAGATGATCGTTCCTCAGCGTTCCAGCACCCCCACCTTCTCCCCAAGCTTAAGCTATTCACGGAAGACAGGAGCATCCTGTTTGGCGCTCCGAGGAGCCAGACTTGGGCCAGGGTCCAGCATCCACTGAAGCTTGGAGAGGGTCCTTCCAGCCAAGAGGAAAGTGCAGAGGCCAGTACTGCGGCAAGCAGCTGTCCACGGCAGCGTAGGAGCCAGCATAGAAGCTGCTA
The DNA here is from genome assembly GCA_009823505.1 of Rhizomys pruinosus. NCBI lineage: Eukaryota > Metazoa > Chordata > Mammalia > Rodentia > Spalacidae > Rhizomys > Rhizomys pruinosus. The sequence goes on along the minus strand of VZQC01009608.1, from coordinate 50,053 downwards.
GCTGAAGCTACCCCTGTTTCCTGGTGACTAACCCGAAAGGCAGCGGCAGGAGACAAGCCCTGAGCCCAGGAATGCTGACACGGGAAAGAAGAGAGGAGAGAGGCTGAGCAGCGCGCAGCAGAGTGCAGAGGTCAAGCGCAGACTCTGAGTCAGACCTCCCGAGCTGGGCACTCCTATTAGCCGCTGAATCACCCAAAGGTCACTGGAATTCTCTAAACCTTAGTCTTCTCATCTATAAAGCGAGGGAAAACATTATACCTATACCATTGGTGCTGTACGGGGGAGGGGGAGTTAAATATAATAAATATTTTAGTTAGCACATGACACAGAGAATTCAGGCTGTTGGATTATTAGTTTTAGTATTAATGACAATCTTCTTTAGAGACAGAAAGTTAACTAAATGGAATGAACATGAAGAGAAAAGGCTTAAAAATAGCTCTACTGATAAATATCTGAAAACTCAAATATGTTGAGGGCCATCAAGCAATGTTTCAGAGTTGCCCTGTCACAGTCTCAGCTGTGCTCTCATATTGAACTGGAAGTCAACCTAATCCACAAGGTCTATTTACACAAATTCCAGCCCAACCAGTTCTCTCTCTCTGCTTTTGCAGCTGACCAGGATTCGCATTTACTAGGTGCCTCCCTCTGACTGTGGTCTAGGGTACTGACCTGGCCTGACACGGTTGATCCAAGTCTTCCATCAGACATTCTTTCATGAGATGGCTCTGTAACTGTTAATGTAATTTATATTTTGATGAAGATGCCTTGTACAGTTTTATCCACTATTGTTGAACTCTTAGCAGTTCAACAATAGGAACATTTGGAAGGAAACTAAGTTTTCTCTAAGTTCCATTTAGTTTGTCTACCTGTGAATGAGTCAAATTATACTTATTCACATAAAGTTCTGATAAATAACTGGATGTCTAGACAGACCTGGCACTGTGTGTGACACAGAAAATGCCTCTTGAGTTCCTTTTTGTTTTCTTCCCTGTCTTATTCCATTCCTTTCTTTCTTTTAAAATTTCTTTGAAGTACTGCTTTAACATACAACCTTACTTATTAAGAGAAATAGCCCGGCGTGGTGGCACACACCTTTAACCCTAGCACTTAGGAGGCAGAGGCAGGCGGATCTCAGTGAGTTCAAGGCCAGCCTGGTCTACATAGTGAGCTCCAGGCCAGTTGGGACTAAAAGGAGACCCTGTCTCAAAAAGATCAAAGAGAGAGAGAGAGGCAGAGAAAGAGAGAGAGAGAGAAACTATATATAGACTAGAATATCACACTGAGATCTAGCTCATTCTTAGAGTCCCGTACTCCCTCCATCCCAGAAGCCAACCATCACCACATCACTATTAGAAAAATGTGATCTATCTGCAAATGTGCACAGCAGCAAGTTGGGACCAAACACAAAACATTGAGGTCTAGGGTTGGGGATATGGCTCCGTTTGTAGAGGGCTGGACAAGCTTGCGCAAAGGCCTGGGATTGACCCCGAGCAGCACATAAACTAGGCATGATGGTACACCCTTACAGTCCCAGTATTCAGGAGGTAGAGGCAGGAGCATGAGAAGCTCAAAGTAATCTTCAGCCTTAGAGCAAGTTTGAGGCCAGCCTGAGCCATATGAGACCCCTAGATATCTACATATATGATTGATCTAATGATCTTTATATTGGGTTTTTCCTCGGGGTAGAGTCTTCATTTCCTGTAAATCATCTGTCTCACGGTAACACCTGGAGGAAAGACAGGCGATAGAAGAACCGTTCTGAATTGCTGTCCTTTCTCCATGCATCACACAGCCCAACCACATATGAGCCTGCAAGCAAACATTCCCTCATCCTTGCTGTTCCCTCAACCACAGCACGGTTATAAATGCTAAGGATCCCATGGTGAGCATGTAGACAGGTGCACAGTCCTGTTGGAGAGAAATGCCCAGAAAAAAAACAAAAACAAAATGGACAAAGTAACAGTAAAAGTGAGTGTGACATGGAGTGTTTGAACAAGTGCCATGCTATAGAGGGACCGCGTGGCTCTTTTAGACCAAGTAGGCAAAAAAGCCCCTCTGAGCAGATGACAGCTAAGCCTGAATCACAAGAAAGAACCAGTCACACCAGGCTCTAAAGAACATTCCAAAGAGAAGAACTATGAGTGCAAAGCCCCTGATGTAGGATAAAGTCTCTGTGTTCAGAGGACTGGGAAGAAGGGACTGGTGTGAGGATTCAGCACTGCAGCCAGGGGCCAGCCAGCGAGCCTCTCCCGGGAGCTGTAGAGACCTGGGGGCCTCCTCCAGAGAGTCCAACTCTCATTAGGTGTGAGGATTCAGCAGTGCAGCCAGGGGCCAGCCAGAGAGCCTCTCCCGGGAGCTGTAGAGAACTGGGGGCCTCCTCCAGAGAGTCCAACTCATTGGATCAAAAGTTCCCAGAGGAGTCCTCTGTGCAGTCAAGTAGAGACTCAGTGAGGTCTGGGCTTCTCAGCAGGCCAGGCAATTTGGACTTCCTCCTCTCGGTGGGTTGGGAAGCGCTTAACAGAGATGGTAGAGGAGGGATGGAGGGAGTAATTCACTCAAAGGTTCCCTGACTGCTCTATGGAGACTGGATTACAGTAGGTGGACAGAAGTAGCAGGAGAGGTGGGTGTAGCTCAGGGTTGGTGTGCTTGCTTGCAAGGCTGAAGCTCTGGGTTCAAACCCAGCACCACAGAGAAAGGAGGAAAGCATGGGTGGGGAGGGGTGGAAGCTTCCTCAGTTCTTTTTTTCTTTTTTATATTTATGTATTCAGTGTGCCTGTGTGTGCGCGTATGTGTGCCTGTGTGTGCACGTATGTGTGCATGTGTGTGCGCGTATGTGTGCCTGTGTGTGCGCGTATGTGTGCCTGTGTGTGCGCGTGTGTGTGCGTGTGTGCGCGTGTGTGCGCCTGTGTGTGCGTGTGTGTGCGCCTGTGTGTGTGCCTGTGTGTGCGCGTGTGTGCGCCTGTGTGTGCGCGTGTGTGCGCGTGTGTGCGCCTGTGCACCTGTGTGTGCGCGTGTGTGCGCCTGTGTGTGCGCGTATGTGCGCCTGTGTGTGCGCGTATGTGTGCATGTGTGTGTGTGCACGTGTACGCGCGAATACATACAAACACGTATACACTGTGTGAGGTAGAGGACAACTTTCAGGAGTTGATTCTCTCCTTCATCTTGTGGCATCCAGTAATTGAACCAGCAAGCACCTTTACCTGCTGAGCCATCTCACTGGTCCATGGTCCTCAGGTGTTTGGTTTTGGTCAAATGACTTCATTTCTCTTGGATAAATACATACAGATGGAATTTTAGTAACAAAGAGTGAATAAACCGTTGGACATGTCTGTGCACACTCGCAGTGCCAGGATTCAGGAGGCCGAAACAGGGTTACTACAATTCTGGACCAGCGTGGTCTACACGGCGAGTTCTAGGCCAGTCAAAACTACCTGCGGAGTCCCATCTAAAATACAAACACGCAAACAACCCCTCAAAAGGCAAATAAATAAACTTGTGTGTTATGTTCAATAAAATATGAACCCATAGCAAAAGCAAAAAAGCTCCTGATCTATACAATAACATGATGACTCGCAAAGTCATTATATTGAGCTGAAGTGAAAATGGCAGTTTGTAGCTCACACCTGAAATCCCAGCACTTGCGGCCTGGGCTACATAGAAGACTTTATTTAAAAAAAAAAAAAAAAAGGAAAGAAAAGTAAGGAGGGAAATGGGCTGCCTCTAGTGGGCTGGGAACCGTGGGGGTGGGGTGGGGTCCTCTTAGTTTCTTCTTCTGTAGCTGATAAAATGCCCTAACAGAAGCAACTCAGGAAAAGGGGTTCATCTTGGTTCCTAGTTCCTGAGGGACACAGTGAATGGTGGTGGGGAGGCCACGGCAGCTGGCAGGGAGATGTGGAGCAGGAGCAGAGGGTCCACACTGCACCCACACCGCACCCACACCGCACCCACACCGCACCCACACTGCACCCACACTGCACCCACACTGCACCCACACTGCATCCACACCCAGGAGGCAGAGGAAGCGAGAGATGCCCACGCTCAGCTCCTTCTCTCCATTTACACAGTCCAGGACCCCCGCCCACCCTGGGCAGGCCTTCCCACTCAATTACTGTAATCAAGTTGGTCCCCACAGGCATCCCAGAAAGCCCATCTTCCTGGTGACGCTACATTTTGTCAAGTTGACAAATAACACCAACCATCACAGGGGATAGAAACTAAGGGACTGGTAGGGAAGGAGAAATGTTCTGCATCTTAATTCCATCAGTGTACTCCATTATCCGAATGCTAAATTTAGACTTAGGGTCATTACAATTCAATATGTGCTTTGACCACCACCACCAACAAAATCCCAAACTAGTATACTAGGATGATTTTTAAAAATATCTTAGTTTAGGGGGCTGGAGAGATGGCTCAGTGGTTAAGAGCACTGGTTGTTCTTACAGAAGACACGTGTTCGAATCCCAGCACTCACATGGCAGCTAACAACTGTCTGTAACTCCATTTTCAGGGGATCTAACACCCTCTTCTGTCCTCCTCCAGCATTGCATGACATGGATACACTTAAACATATGCCGACACAGCATTCATACACATGAAATAAAAATAAAGAAAATTAAAAAAAAATCTTAGTTTAACCTGGGTATGGTGCCACACTCCCAGCACTTGGGAGGTAGAGGCAGGCGGATCTCTGTGAGTTCAAGGCCAGCCTGGTCTACAGAGCAAGCTCCAGCTAGAACTAAATGGAGATCCAGTCTCAAAAAGACCAAAAAAAAAAAAAAATCTTAGTTAAAAAAAAAGGCCATAAAGATGGCTCAGTTGGTAAAGGCCACCATGCTTGATGACTTCAGTTTGACCCTAAGAATCCTTATGATAGAAGGAAAGAACAGACTCCCAAGATGTCCTCTGACCTTCCCACATGCACGGTGGCACTGTACACATTCACACACGCACACACACACATATTAATTAATTGGTTTGACAGTTATTTATTTATTTATTTATTTGTTTGTTTTGTCTTTTTTTGAGACAGGGTCTCCCTGTAGCTCTGGCTGTCCTGGAACTCACTCTGTAGACCAGGCTGCCCTCGAACTCACAGAGATCCGCGTGCCTCTGCCTCCCAAGTGCTAGGATTAAAGGCGTGCATCACCACGCCCGGCTGGTTTGACATTTAAGAAGTGAGCACAAGGTAGAGGTCCCACGCTGAGGTCTGTCTGCTCAGCGTCTATGGCCAGCGGGGACTACATAGTGAGTTGAAAGCCAAACTGGTCTATGTATACAGACCCTGACTCAAAACAAACAAACAAAAAACAAACCCCCTTAACAACAACAACAACAACAAAAACCCCAAATCCAGAAATAAAAAAGTTCAGGATGAGATGAAGTAATACTTTTAATTGGATGGCTTTTGTTTTGGTCTTTTTTTTTGGTCTTTTCAAGACAGGTCTCCCTGTAGCCCCAGCTGTCCTGGAACTCACTCTGTAGACCAGGCTGGCCTTGAACTTACAAAGATCCACCTGCCTCTGCCTCCTGAGTGCTAGGATTAAAGGCGTGCACCACCACACCTGGCTATGTTTTGTTCTTTTTAAGATAGTATTTTGCTATGTTATGCCAGGCTGGTCTCAGACTTGCAACCTTCTGGTCTCAGCCCTCTGAGTGCTGGTTTGGGCCACACTGCAGGTCCTAAGCCAACGAATGGTAACATCCTGTGTGTAAATGTTTATCAGAGCTAATCAGCCTGAAAATTACATAATATGATTTAGATTTAGGGATATGAATTATTGGTGTGTGCACGTGTGAGCCTGTGCCAAAGTGTGTGTGGTGGTTAGAGGACAACTTGCAGGAGTCCATCCTCTCCTTCCAGCTGTGGGTCGCAGAGATTGATCGCAGGTTGTCCGGCTTGGCAGCAGGTGGCTTTACCTATCTCAGTGGCCCAGTGCAGATGTTCCTCATCACTTATTTACTGCTGTGGAATAAATGGAGCCCACATGTGGCAGGATTTCTATGGATAAAAAACTTGGGAGAAGTTTATTGTCGGATCGGAGGTTTCTGAGAAGGGAACGTAGTTGGTCTTTAGTGAGATGGCACAGGAAACACTGGCCAGGGCTGCGGTCATCTGAAGGCTTCAGGAGGCAGCAAATCTCCTTCCTGGATGGGCGATTCACACTCATAACTAGCCAGTGCTGGCTGTCAGTTGGAGAACTCAGCTCTTCAGCATGGAGACCACTCCACAGAGCTGACTTCAGAATTCCCATCGTTCCCACGGGATTGTCCAAGATGCCCAGGACACAGAGCCACTGGGAATCTTTTGCTACTGACTAGTACTCCTCTTTTCTTGGTTTTAATTCATGACACATTAAGACTATAAGGGAGCTGGACTATGGTTCAGCTGGTAGAGTACCAGCCTAGCATGAATGAAGCCCTGGGCTCCACCCACAGCACGACATGCACCTGCTTACCGCTACAAGCCTGCAGTCTCCACACTCTGGGGGTGAACACAGGAGAATCAGAAGTTCAAAATCATTCAGCCACATAGACACAAGACCCAATTAAAAAAAAAAGAATACGGCCGGGCGTGGTGGCGCATGCCTTTAATCCTAGCAATTGGGAGACAGAGGCAGGCAGATCTTTGTGAGTTCAAGGCCAGCCTGGTCTACAGAGTGAGTTCCAGGACATCTGGGGCTACAGAGAGACCCTGTCTCAAAAAGACCAAAAAAAA
>VZQC01009608.1:30781-42671 GCA_009823505.1 Rhizomys pruinosus | reverse complement strand
TTTTTTTTGGTCTTTTCTAGACAGGATCTCTATGTAGCCCCAGCTGTCCTGGAACTCACTCTGTAGACCAGGCTGGCCTTGAACTCACAAAGATCCGCCTGCCTCTGCCTCCCAAGTGCTAGGATTAAAGGCATGCGCCACCACGCCCGGCGAAAATGAACATTTTTTAAAGCAATAACTTAAAAAAAATACTTGGAAGGTTTTTTGTGAAATATAGAAATATTTTTTAAAAATCATACACATTTTATCAGGAATCTTGTATAAAGAAATCTGTGTATTTAGTGCTTTATTTATAATGCATCAAAGAATGTGGCCTATTAGAATAATATATTAGACATGCAGCACTTATTGAAAATGTATAATCTGAATAACAAGTGATTTACATTTGTGATTTTAAGTGCAGCTATTTCAAAGTGTAAATGCAATATTAGACATGTAAATGACTATAAGATTAACATATTTATAAGATTAATGTATTATATATATATTAATTACTTACATATATTAATTAAGGTTTTAGTAAATGTGACCAAATACCAATCCAAAGCTCTCCTAAAAGTGATTGTTTACATTTAGCCATATCTATAACATTTATGTTTAATTTATAAACTGACAGAGACATCCTTAAGGAGTTTTAATTTTGTAAAGTCAAATATCATTTTTCAAAACCAAGTAACTTCCAAATAATTTTTAAGGTTTATTTTACTAGCTGTGTTTTATGTAGGGGTGCACATACCATGTTTTCTAGTAGAGGTCGGGGACAGCTTTCAGGACTTGGTTGTCTCCTTCTACCACATGGGTGCTGGGGACTGAACTCAGGTCCCCAGGTTAGAAAGCAAGTGCCCTTATCTACTGAGACTTCTTACTAATCCCTGAATAATTTTGCTGTACAAAAGTCCGTTTGGGGGGCTGGAGGCGGAGCTGTTAGTAGAGTGAGCGCATGCCTCGGTTCTATCACCAGCACTACAATCCCAGCACTTGAGAGGTGAAGGCCGGAAGATCAGTTTAAGCCTATGAGTTTCAGGGCTGGAGAAATTGCTCAGTGGTTAAGAGCACTGGCTGCTCTGGAGGTTGTTCTGGGTTTAGTTTCCAGCACCCACGCGGTGGCTAACAGTTGTCTGTAACACCATTTTCTGACCTCTGCGGGCATTGCATGACGTGAGTACACTTACATACATGCAGGCAATACACATAAAATAAAAATAAGTAAATTATTTTTTAAGGCTATGAGTGTGAAGCCAATCTGAGTTACGTGAGACTTTGTAAGGACAACAGGCAGTGGAGAGATTGTATCAGTGATTTAGGCTGGGCCTGACTGAGTAAACTTGGCCTGACTCAGCAGGAGGGGGTGAGGGAAGCAGGCCACACCCCTGCCTGGCTCCTCCTTTTCATCAGCTGTTGCCCTATGCAATCATGAACTGCGATGAGCTAGCCTTAATTCGTTTCACAGCATGGTGCGTGTTCTTTCTAAAGCGGCTGAATACATAGCATAATGGTCTTTCTTTATTAACTTGCTCTTTGATTGTCCAGAGGGCCAGTAACTGACCTGCAGAACCCAATTGTAGCTGCATTCAGCAGAGAACACTCAAAGTCTTTAGAACCCTGTGCATGGAAAGTGCCAACTCACCAGAAAGTAGAAATGTGATTAGTAAAAGACAAAGCATAGCCAGTCATTGGCTAATCCTGGTGCAGAGGCTCCCACTGAGTTTTAGAGTTTGCTGTGACCGCTCCTTCTCCTGAACCTTTATCTGCCTGGGCGTTGGCAGGAATGCTCTTACATTCCCTACCACTGAGGAGTGGGAGAAACTGATCATCACGCATTGATAATGTGTGCCTCTATACATCCACTGAGGGTAGCTTTGCATACTGTGAGCTGAATTTTTAAATTTATTTATTTTTATTTTAGGTGTATGAGTATTATGCTTGCGTATGTGTAAGTGCTCCCTCCCATGTCCTGCGGAGCCCTTGGAGAACAGAAGAGAGCACTGGATCCACTGGAACTGGAATTACAGATGGTTGTTAGCTACCAGGTGGGTGCTGGGATTTAAACCCAGGTCTTCTGCAAGAGCAGCCAGTGCTCTTAACCGCTGATCTGTCTCTCTAGCCCCTGTTAGTTAAGTTTTTAAGGGGCTGAGAATAAGAAGCATGAGAACAGGGTCTCATATTTCCCAGGCTGAACTTGAACTCCCTTTGTAGCTAAGGATAACTTTGAAGTCCTGACCTTACTGCCTATACCTCCTGAGTCCTAGATGCAGGCCCGTACCACCGCAACCGGCATGCAGTGTTGGGCATCAAACCCAGGGCTTTGTGCATATAGGCAAGCAATCCAGCTGATCTATATCCCCAGCACGAGGAAGATTCTCCTCCCCACTTTCTTTTTGGACTTCTTTTTTTTTAAATTTCTGTATGTGTATGAATGTACTGTCTGCATGTAGGTCTGTGCACCCATGTTGTGCCGCGGAGGTCAGAAGAGGGTGTTGGATTCCCCTGGAACTGGAGTTCTCCTGGAATTGGAGTTTCAGATGGTTCACAGCCGCCATGTGGGTGCTGGGGATCGAACCTGGGTCCTCTGTAAGAGCGATCTGTGCTCTTAACCGCTAGGCCATCTCTCCAGCCCCTCCACTTTCTGTCAGCGTGTATAAGAAGAGGGCACTGGAGTCCTTGAAATGGAATAGTTGTTAGCTGCCATATACATGTCAGGAACCAAACCCCAGTCCTCTACAAGAGCAGCAGATGCTCTTAACCACTCCAGTCCAGAAGTTCTCCTCATAAAGAGTTACTGGCTGTGGCCAGGTGTGGTGGTTCTCACCTTTAATCCTATCTCTCTTTGGAGGCAGGTAGACAGATCTCTGTGACTTCATGGTCTCCATAGTGAGTTTCAGGCCAGCTAAAAGTGACATAATAATTCCCTGTCCTAAAACACCAAAAACCAAGAGAGTTGTTGCTTGGCTATTATGTGTAAAGCACTAGAACCCTGCCTGTAGGACTTGACATTGTAAGGGAGAAAAATATGTTTACAAGTATCTTCACTGAAGGACAGGTGACATCAAAGGCTACCAAAGAAGTTCAACAGTGCCGGAAGCCTGGAGAAATGTGGGTGCTGAATCAGTAGATCCCAGATGGCTTCCAAGAGCCACCCAAATGTCTGAAGCCTGTTTTAGGATAGAAGAGGACAGGAAGAGGACAGGAAGAGGATAGAAGAGGACAGGAAGAGGACAGGAAGAGGATAGGAAGAGGACAGGAAGAAGACAGGAAGAGGATAGGAAGAGGATAGCATAGGAAGAAGACAGGAAGAGGATAGAAGAGGACAGGAAGAGGATAGGAAGAGGACAGGAAGAAGACAGGAAGAGGATAGGAAGAGGATAGCATAGGAAGAAGATAGGAAGAGGATAGATGAGGACAGGAAGAGCATAGGAAGAGGACAGGAAGAGGATAGGAAGAGGACAGGAAGAGAATAGGAAGAAATGAGACATGGCCTGGGCTTCCAGGATTCATGCCTAAGGGCAGAGAATGACCTTTGTTGTGGGATGGGTGACTGCATTAGTCACATCCTTTGTTGTGATAACAATATCTCACCATGGGGGAAAGTCACACAGCAAAACCTGAGGTGTCTGGTCACTTTGCACCCGCTGTCAGGAAGCAGCAGAGAATGGACGATGCTGCCAGGCTTGTTTTCCCCTTTTTATTCAGTCTAGGACCCCACCCTGTAAGATGGCTGTACGGAAAGAGGGGGAAGGAAAGACCACCGACCATGGCAATGCCATAGGGGACAGGAGTTTATTGGAAGCAGACTTCTGAACTGTTCTTGCTGGGGTCAAAGAGAGAGCAGCAGCCACAGCAGAAGCCAGGCAGCTTTTATAGGCGGTTAGGGGCCTAGGTAACTCTCCATGATATGGGTTGGGCAGCTTAGCCCATCATTAGTTGGTTTCCAGACAGGCAGAGGAATTTGGACAGCTAAGCCAGGACCCGGCATTTTAGAATATTGGGAGCTGTGCCGCCATTTTAGGAGTCCACCAGCAACCTAACAAGGCGCCACTTGCATTTAGGGTGAATCTTCCCACCTCAATTAACCCAATCTAGAAGCGCTTACAGACACGCCCAGAAGGTTGCTCCTAAGTGATTCTAGATCCAGTCAAGTCGATAAGCAATACTAATCACAGTAACATGTAAGCCAGACCTTGAAAATTGCAAGACATACACTTTAAACAAGAAAAGGGCTGCCGAGACGGTTCATTTCTGGGGAGGCCCTGACTGCACAAAAGTATTCAGGGCTCCATTAAAGATAACTCAGGTTTTATTTTAGGGCCTGGTGGTCTGAGTCTCTGTCTCGGGAGCGACAGCCAGCAACCACATGGCTGCTTTGGCAGACTTCTAAGGGGAAAGTGGGGAATAGGGTGTGCACGATAGGGCGCAAGTGCATAAAAAAGTAGGACAGAAGGCATGCGGGTGCCGAGGGTGAAGTAGGGTACAGGGTGTGGCCAAGAGGATGTGGGCTCCCTAGAGAAGCAGGCGATAGGACGTGGGTGCTTCTCTCTCACAGACCAAGCAAGGTTACAGCGGCCTTCTCCCGGAGTGTACAATGGGGGTGAACACTTCTCCGGGTTTCCAGGGCCAAGTTGAATGTGGTCTTAATTATAACTCATCTATGGTTTCTTCCCCATCTTCCTCTAGCCACATGGTCTCCACAAGAATTATCAAAAGAAGGTATTAGGTGATCACACCTGCTGACTGGTGGAGGCTGATGGAATTCTCACCTGTCAGCTACAGCTCAGAATAAGCAGTCCTTTGTCTCTGGGTGTCAGAGGGAAACTTCAAAGCTGTTGATGACTTTGAGCTGGAGAAATAGAGAAGCGAAGTCGAGAAGGGAAAAGATGGAGAGATGGAGAGAGAGAGAGAGAGAGAGAGAGAGAGAGAGAGAGAGAGAGAGAGAGAGAGAGAGAGAGAGAGAAAAGAGAATGGGGAGGGAAGGAAGGACGGAGGGACACACACACACACACACACACACACACACACACGATGCAGAGGAGAGGCTGCCATAGATTCTGAGTGCAGGGGACCACGGTGGCTCTCACTGTGGCCCTCATGAGGCTCAGCCGCACTTCCTGTGGGTTCACGGAAATAAGGTAAGATTGTTATCATAATTTCTCTTTTTCCTAAAGCTAAATTGAGGACTTGTTTTCATTTTATTTCACCATTGAAAAAATCTCTTCAGACGTATGGGCATAAATTTATAATCCCAGCACTTGGGAGGCTGAGACAGTAGGATCACAAGTACAGACTCCAGGTCTGCAGGGGCAGAGTGAGCAGTGGCCAGCCTTAGCAAGTAAGTAGGGAGTAGTGGTGCATGCCTTTAATCCCAGCACTCGGGAGGCAGAGACAGGCAGATCTCTGTGAGTTCAAGGCCAGCCTGGTCTACATAGTGAGCTCCAGGCCAGCTGGGAATAAAGGGAGACCCTGTCTCAAAGAGACCCCTCACATTAAAAAAAAAAACAAAATTAAAAAGAAAAAAAAGGGGTAGGGCTAGGGACCTAGTTCAGTGGTCAGGTGCTTGCCCAGGAAGCTGGAAGCTCTGAATCCAATCCCACTGCCAGCAGTGTGGGAGAGAGGCTTCCTAACCAACTGTATTAGTTTTCTTTACCATAAACGTGGTGTCTTAAGCAAAATGAATTTAGCCAAATATATTGGCATTTGCCTGTAATCCTAGCTCTTGGGAGGTAGAGGTAGGAGGAGCAAGTATTCAATGCCATTCTTGATTATAAAATGAGTTCAAGACCACCCTGAGCTACCTTGACTGAGAAACAGGGGCTGGAGAGATGGCTCAGTGGTTAAGGGCACTGGCTGCCCTTGCAGAGGACAGTGGTTTGGTCCCAGCACCCATGGGGCACCCAACAAGCATAGTTAACTCCAGTGCCAGGGCATCTGATGCCCTCTTGTTGGTCTCCATGGGTATTTCACACGTGGTACATTTACATACATAAAGGCAAAGTACTCATAAACATAAACTAGATGAGTAAAAAGCATCGAAAACAAACAACATCACCACCTCCAACATGAAAAACAACATAAATTTATTGTCTCACAATTCTGGAAGATCAAGCACAGCCCTGATCCCCTGGAGACCCAGAGCTAGCTTGGGTAGCTGCCAGCAATCATTGGCATTCCTTGTAGCTGCATTCATTCATTTCTGCCACATTCTTCTCCATGTCTTTCTCTGATCTCACATGACCTCTTCCACCAAGCCTTAGAAAGGCACCGGTGAGGGACTGAAGTCCACCTCACTCAGCAAGCCCTCATCCTAAGCAGCTACATCCGTCTATCCCAGCACATCAGCTCAGAGCACAAAGACCTAGAGCTGCAAGTTCAGGCCATGTTTAGAGCTAGTACGTACTTGGAAACCTGGAGTGCCAGGCTTGGGCTTGAGCTTTGCAGTCTGCCTGGTGGGCAGCGAATCAAGTGTTCTTAGCTAGAAGGTGTTGTGGTCAGATTTGTGTAGAAGGCAGCTTTGGTTACAAAGTCTAAGGTACGCTCGAACAGGATGGGCTGTAGAAACAGGAAAACCAGTTACACCATGTGATGGGGCAGAGGAAAGTAAAAGAGGGGGCTGGAAGTTGGCACTGTCACCGTGGACTGCTGCCAATTTATCCTGTTTGCATAGCAGGAGCCCAGCACATACTCCTTACATTTTTTTTTAACACTTTAAGTCAAGGTTCTTGTCTGAATGGTGTATGTTTTTTATTTTAACAGCGATTGCCAGATTACTTTCTTAAATTGCCATTCTGACACTGGCATTGTGTGAGCTTCCAGTTTCTGATCATTGGTATATATTTTTATTTTTCAAGTTTTTCTCTTTGAAAATGTGACTTCCTTTAATGGCTATAAAATATTTTATTTCAGCCAGGTACAGTGGCGCACCTTTAAAACATCCTAGCACTCGAGAGGCAGAGACAGGTGGATCTCTGTGAGTTCAAGGCCAGCTTGGTCTACATAGTTCCAGGACAGCTGGGGNTGCAATAGAATCACCATGGCCAAGGGAGCTCATAAAAGGAAGAGTTTTTTCGAGCTTGTGGTTGGTAGTCCATCATGGTAGGGAGGCATGGTGGAAGGAACAGAAAGCAGCGTTTCACATCTTCAAGCAGACACAGGAAGCAGAGGGAGAGTGAAGACTGGCAAGGCTTTTCGAACTCTCTAAGCCTGACCCCCAGCGACGAGCTTCCTTGAGCATGGCCACATCTTCAAAGACCTCCGAAAGCAGCACCACCAACTGGGCATACAAAATGTCCAAATACTTGGAGCTTGTTCTTTTTGAGACAGGGTCTCCCTTTTAGTCTCAGCTGGCCTGGAACTCGGTCTGTAGACCAGGCTGGCCTTGAACTCACAAAGATCTGCCTGCCTCTGCCTCCCAAGTGCTAGGATTAAAGGCATGTGCCACCATGCCAAACATGTTTTTCATCTTTTTCTCGGTCTCTCTCAAAAGTCTTGATCAGAAGTTCTTTGCAGTCAGTTCTTTGACACAGTCTTTTCTGTTGTTGTTGTTGTTATTCCTTCTAATATCTATCACTCCAAAATATGCATATATGCATGCCACATATATCATAGGTTTTAACATCTTCAGCGTATGATTTTTTTTTTTAATTAGGCTGAAAGATATCATGTTTGAAGTCTCCTCCTTGACAAGCCCAAACCACCATCAGTTCTGCCCTTGTGCTCCACACTGGGGTTTTCCCTTCCCATGGTTACCAAATGAGGTCCAGTAAGCACCATGTCCTGTCTTGATCTTCCTGTACTGGTCTCCATGATACAGCCTGGGTAGTCCAACAATGGCAGTCTATACTCTGAAGAAGCAGAAACCCCCAGTAGCTGCTCAGTCTACAAGTTGTATGTCTCTGCAGTCCCCATCTGGCACTGAAGGTTTGGAGGATTCTTAGAGAGACATGAGTCTTCAGTCCCTATTGGAAGGTTGAAAAGCTGTGTCTTCTCACATCTTCGAAGGATGGCAAAAGCAGTGGCAGCCACAGAGTAGCTGCACTTGCCAGTAAGACAGGTGCTCTTTTTTTTTTTTTTACTTTTTGTCTTTTTACTACGATCTCAAGTTCCATACCTGAAGTACAATTTCTCGGAACTTACTATTTATTTATTTATGGTTATACTTTCCTCCTGGATGTTTAAGTCCACACAGCCCAGATTAACCTTGTTTTCTCAAGGTCAGTTGAGGATCTGGTCCTCAAGGGTCACTTATGTTTTTTGGGGGGGAGGGGGCCACTGGCTCTTTTTGGCTTTTCAATCACCAGTCCCATACACTAGAGGGCAAAGTTAGGTCCTGCTAGACCAGGCTTCACTTGTTGAAGCATGAGCAGACTTTCCTCTTTATAGACTGGACACTGGCTGAAGTCCCATTAGTGGATCTCCAAGACCTCCCTGCACAGGAAGACTGGTGACTCACATTTGCAGGACATTTCAAAAGATGCCCCATGCATAGTCCCCTGGGTCTTAGTTGACCTCTGAAGGTAAGGAACAAAGTTATCCACTCAGACCCTTGGCCAAATTGGTATGGCCATTAAGTATGGTCATTAAGCATCCAGAAAGGATTAGTTACACCAGTCTGATACTTTTAACTACTCTATAATATTTTAGAAAATTCTTGGACAAAAGCTCAAGCAGCCTTGTGTCAGAAATACTAAGCACTCCCATAAAATAAATACTGTGTAGACATAAGGTCATGACAAATTAGTTTTTTTCCACATTCCTTTGATCTTATATTACTCTAAAATATGCATACATATCCTTCATCCATATAGCAAAAAGTCCTCTAGTTTTATCTTATAATTAAATGAAGTTTTCCATTTTAGGAAGGGCAAATGAAGGTGTTGTCTGTAACCTACAGAAGCTGCTTGTCTCTGTTTTCTTAGAC
Source organism: Rhizomys pruinosus (assembly GCA_009823505.1). Lineage (NCBI taxonomy): Eukaryota > Metazoa > Chordata > Mammalia > Rodentia > Spalacidae > Rhizomys > Rhizomys pruinosus. Next base: position 33,763 of record VZQC01009608.1, on the reverse strand, counting down.
ATAACAATTCTCAAAATATCAACTTTTTTTTTTGTAGCCCCAGTTGGCCTGGACTCACTATGAGCTATGGCTAACCTTGAACTCACAGAGATCCACCTGCCTCTGCCTCCTGAGTTCTGGGATTAAAGGAATGCACCACCAAACCCAACACTAGAAGTATCAACTCTTTCCTGTCATGGCAAAAGATTAAAAAAAATAGATTCATATCATGGTATAATGAATTATCTATATTATAACATGTGACTGGATAAATAAAATTCTTTTCTGTGTCCCTTTCTTTAAGCTTCAGCTATTAAAGTCAGAATGCTTCAATTGCAGAATTCTTACTTGAGCAAGGATTTTATGTGAGTTTTCATATTCTTGGCCTTGGATACCAATTAAGTCTCTCAAGTCTAAAATTGCTTGCTTGCTTTTAGTGAAATCTGCCCACCTTACAGATCTGCACATTCACTAAGGAGCCCAGCAACACCCCAGGTGTGGGGCCGCTCGCTGGTTTCCTGCCAGCTTTTACTTTATTTCTAGAACATAGAATTCATGACCTCTGGATCTTTGCCAACAATGTCCCTTTCATGTTTTTAAAACTAAGATGAATGTTGTGGTGTGACCTAGTAGGCCTGGCCCAGCGAGAGAAGCCAGGCATTGTGCAGTGCACGTCTGCAAGAGCACTGCTCTGGGTGGGAGGCCACCAAGGAACGATCCTGGGGGATACATGGGGTCTCCGGGGTGAAGTTTAGGGGCTTGTCTGGAGAAATATGTCAGGTGAAATTTGGCTGATGGAGGGGAGGACTTGGAGGCCCATTTCCCCAGGAGCTCCCTGGTGGGTCTCTGTCACAGCAAGGGCACAGCCTTTCTTCCTTTTGGTCATTTTCATGAGGCCAGAAGGCCAGCGCAGACTATTCACGAAGGGCTCCAGAACAGGCAGCCGGTTTCCTGTTTCCAGCGCTTTTCTCCTCTCTGTCTGTGCGACTCAGCTTATCCTCCTCTTTCATTGGCTCTTTAAATTGGTGTCTCCTCCCACAGAGCAGAGGTCTCAGCAATGGCTGCAGCATTGCCTATGACTAGATGATCTTTCTTTAGCTTGGCAGAGCATAATTCCTTGTCTTTCTAAAAATTATTTTTATAGCCGAGTATGGTGCTGCACGCCTTTAATCCCAGCACTCTGGAGGCAGAGGCAGGTGGATCTCTGTGAGTTCAAGGCCAGCCTGGTCTGCATATTGAGTTCAGGCCAGCTGGGGCTACAGGGAGACCTTGTCTCAAAAAGACAGAAAAATATTTTTTTAATTGGTGTTGGAGAGATGGCTCATCGGTTAAGAGCACTGGCTGCTCTTGCAGAGGACCTGGGTTTGGTTTCCAACATCCTTCTGTAGCTCCAGTTCCAGGGGGATCCCATGCCCTCCTCTGTCCTCGTGGGCACTGCACTATGCAGGTGCACTCACATGCAGGCAATAAACACTCTTACACATAAAATAAAAATAAATAATTATAAAAGCATTTTTATTTTATGCATATGAGGGTATTGCTCTATAGGCATCCTCTATAAAAGCAGCCAGTGCTCTTAACTGCTGAGTCATCTCTCTAGCCCCAGTAATTCCTTATCTTTCAAGTTACTTTCTTTTATTTTTTTAAGGAATATATTATTTTGTTTGTTTGTTGTTGTTTTTTGTTTTTGCTTTTTTGTTTTTTTGAGACAGGATCTCCCTGTAGCCCCCAGCTGGCCTAGAACTCACTCTGTAGACCAGGCCAGCCTTGAACTCACAGAGACCTGCTTGCCTCTGCCTCCCAAGTGCTAGGATTAAAGGCATGTGCCACCAGGCCCAGCTCATATTCTAGGAATATGTTAGTGTTCAATTCTTCTGACATGTGTGTGTGTGTGTGTGTGTGTGTGTGTGTGTGTATCTACAAAATTAATTTTGAGAAAGCTGTAGATTCACATGTGGTTCGAACAGAGAGATCCTGCTACAGTTTACCCAGTTTACTCTGGTAGTAAGATCTTTCAAAACTACTGTACAATATTACAGCTAATATCACTGCTGATAGAGCTAAGACTGACAGAAACCTGGTCATCACAGGGATTTCTCAGGTTGCTATTTTAGAGCCAACGTGCCCCTCTCTCCAGCCTGGACTCCCTCGTTACCTCCTAATGGCCACTGATCTATCCTTTATTTCTAAAAATTTTTTTGCATTTCAAGAATGCTATATAAACTGGGCGTGGTGGCACATGCCTGTAATCCCAGCCCTCAGGAGGCAGAGGCAATCAGATGTCTGTGAGTTCAAGGCCAGCCTGGTCTACAGAGTGAGTTCCAGGCTATATAAATGCTGTCATATAGAACTGAACATTTCAACATGTTTTTCCCCTTAGTGTAGATTCCTGGAGATTCATAAGTAAAGCATTGTTCCTGTTTATTGTTAATATTTTGTGCTATGGATAAACTATAGTTCATTTTACTATTCATTCATTAAAGGACATCTGGGCTGCTTCTAGTCTACGTCTATTGGAAATAAAGCTGCTATGAACATTTGTCGACTTCCGGTCCTCCAACCTCCACTTCCTGAGGGCTGGAACTGCAGGTGTTCGCCATCACTCCCGGGTGCTAGAGGTGAAGCCGGGCCTTGTGCATGCTCAGTAAACATTCTACCAATGGATCCAGGTCATCAGCCCTCATGTTCCCTTAAGAGTTCTTTGTGCCCAAGCTTACATCCTCTACAGGTTAGGAGATGTTATAAGCCACAGTAAGACCCTGTCATATTTAACAGGAAAAAAAATGTAATTCATGGATTAACATACCATCCAAACATATGTGTCTATACCAAAGTAACCTACCATAACTATTAGTGCTGTTTAAATACCTATATATCTAATTGCTTGTGCTTCATTAGTAGGATCGAAAGGTTATTCCTGGACAAACTGTCAGCCCATGAAAGGAAACAGCCAGAATTGACCAGAGTCCAAGACAACAGCTCCAGAGAGAGTGGACTGTTTTG
>VZQC01009608.1:0-30692 GCA_009823505.1 Rhizomys pruinosus | reverse complement strand
CCCCCCCCCCCCGCTGGATGGTGGGGCTGCGGGGATTTGGGCACAACAGCCTGCAAATTGGTTTTACATGAAGGATGCTTGTACTCATAAATTATCACTTATTGCTAAAAAAAATGGAAAAAAAACTAAGAGAAAGATGCAGGACAGTTATGGCAGAATGCATGATCTGGGATGGGGTGGGGGGGATGGGGGGAGGGAAAGGGAAATATGCCTGATCTGAATTGGAAAATGATGTATGAAATACACAAAGCATCAACAACAACAAAAAAAGAGTTCTTTGTGGAATTCATGGTTTGAAAATATTCTCTCCAGTCTTTAGTTTGCATTTTTACCCTCCAAGTTTTCAAGAGTTTTAATTCTGAGATAGTCCAATATGTTCATTTTTTTTTCTTAAGGATTGTGCTTTTTGACATGAAGTTTAAGAACTTTCTGCTTAGCCTGAGATCGTGAAGATATTCTTCTGTAAGGTTTATCTAAGAGTTTTACAGCTTCATATCTTACGTGTAAATCCACTGCCATATGTTTTTAAATAGCCATTTAGATCCTGCTTGACAGCTCTGCTGACTAAAATAAGTCATAGCATGTAGAGACCTCGTAGCACGCAGAGGAGTCCTCCTAGCACGCAGAGTCCTCGTAGCACGCAGAGTCCTCGTAGCACGCAGAGGAGTCCTCGTAGCACGCAGAGTCCTCGTAGCACGCAGAGTCCTCGTAACATGCAGATTCCTTTTTGTCCTCATATTCTTTCTCGAAGCAGCCACTGAGTGCCTGCTGACTGTAGTCACTGACAGCAGATCCTGTCCCAGTTCCCGAGTCCTGTGTGATTCTGACTGCCCACTGAGTCAGCTGAGTGACTCGGACTTAAGACTGTGGCCTCTGGATCAAACCTGTTGCCACCTCAAAACAGCTTTGTGATCTTTAGAACCTTACTTAATTCCTCTAAACTGAATTTTCATATCATTCACATCTACACGAAAATAATAATATTTCCCATGATTGGTACGAGAAGTAAATGGAAAATAGTGTGTAAAATGCCTAGCCTGGTGTCTGCAACCACGGGAAACACAATCATTGTAAAGGCTTCGCCTTCGTTCACTGTAGCATGTAGGTCCTCAGGGCTCTATACGCTCCTTTCCATGGTGTCTTTTGTCACTCTCCACCTCTGATCCTAGTTATTCCAGTTCTTAGTAAAACTTTCTCAACCAACTTTAGCATTTAAAAGACTTTCTTATTTCACTTATGCCATAATCTGTATCATTCACATGTTATAATTTCTACATAACTATGTATCTCCTGCGGGCATGCTGTGCTCTTCTTAGGGTGCAGCTCCCTGCTCTGAACACTTAGCTAGACCCTAAAAGTGCGTGGAGGTCTCACTGAAAAATTTTTAAAAATCTTACCTATTGTGTGTGTGTGTGTGTGTGTGTGTGTGTCCCCTTTTGATACAGCATCTCCCTATAGCCCCAGCAGTCCTGGAACTCACTCTGTAGACCAGGTTGGCCTTGAACTCACAGAGATCCACCTACCTCTGCCTCCCGAGTACTGGGATTAAAAGCATGCACCACCACACCCAGCCTGTCTGTCTATCTATCTATCTATCTATCTATCTATCTATCTATCTATCTATCATCAATCAATCATCTATCTATTATCTATCATCTATCTATCAATCATCTATCATCTATCAATCATCTATCATCTATCTATCATCTATCTATCATCTATCTATCTACCATCTATCTATCATCTATCATCTCTATCATCTATCTATCTATCATCTATCTATCTATCACCTATCTATCTATCATCTATCTATCTATCAATCATCTATCTTATTTAATGTACGGGGTTTGCACAGGCCATTGCATGGAGGACAGCTTTCAGAAGTTGGTTCTCTCCCTCCACCATTTGGTCCTGGGATGTAACTCAGATCATCAGGCTCAGCACTGCTGCACTTGCCAGCTGAACATCTTACTAGTCCTATCACATGTCTTGGAAAAAGCAATTTGGCAAAATGAATCTTGACAAAGCTCACACACAGGCTGGGGATGGACCTCTGTGGTCCAGTGTTTGGCTCACATTTGGGAAGATTTTCCTGGGACAGGAACCGGCCAAAAAACAAACAACCCAAAACTTAATCCTTTTGACTGAATATTTTAACCTCTTCAGAACCTTTAAAATGGGTCAGATATTTGAAAGAAAAAAAGCTAGGGGCTAAAATGGTGGCTCAGAGGTTAAGAGCACTGGCTGCTCTTGCAGAGGACCTAGGTTTGGTTTCCAACACCCACAGGTGGCTAACAACCATCTTTAACTCCAGTTCCAGGGGATCCAATGCCCTCTTTGGACCTCCATGGGCATTGCATGACACAGGTGCACTTACATACATGCAGGCAGTATACTCATATACATAAATAAAATTTTTAAAAATGTGTAATTGGACTATTTCTTATTTATAAAAGTGAGCATTTAGAAGACTATAAGTATAAAAGCATATAAAAAAGGTCACCAGTCATAGTGGTGGACACCTGAATCCCAGCACTTGGGAGACAGAGATAGGTGGATCTCTCTTAGTTCAAGGATAGCCTGGTCTACATAGTGAGACATGTCTCCAAAATACAAGAACAAAAAAAACAAAGACAGAGACAGACAAACAAAAACCCAAAGTCAGGAATTGCTTCTGTATTCCGTGGAGCCCAGTATGTGTTGTGTCCTTTGGGCAGTGACTGTAAGCACTGGGCTTCGTTGACCAATCGTACAGTGGGAACTGGACAGGACTGGACACTGAATGCAGGTTTTGCATTGACCCATTTGCAAAAAGTGCATTTTAAAGTTATTTTATCTTATTTTAAAAATTTACTCATTTATTTGTTAACATTTGCTGCTGTTCTATGTCCTACGCTTAGATGCTTTTACAAGATCTGTCATTATTATTGGATGATCTTTTTGAGAAATTTATTTATTTATTCATTCATTCATTCATTCATTCATATGTGTAGGGGAGTTTTGCCTGCATGCATCTCCTGGAACTTGAGTTATAGACCATTGTTAGCCACCATTTGGGTGCTAGGAACTGACCCCTGGTCCTCTGCAAGAGCAACTAATGATCTGAACCGCTGAGCCATCATTCAAGCTCTAGCCCCTGAGAATTATTAAGTAAAACTGATATAAATTTTTTAAAAAATCATAAATCATGACAATATTCCATCCTATATATTCTATCCATAATATTCCATCCTATAAATTCCATTTATAGGATGGAATATTATGCTATCAATACAATTCGATTATATTGTCAATTTCAATAAAATCATTTAATAGATTTTTTAGCTGTAAAGACATTTCTTAAAGCATTCTATTTATAAATGCAAGCAATAATCTTTCAGCCCAATCAATGGATAAGTTAAAGTTGTTACAAAATAGAATTATGGTATGTTCCAATTTGCTTACAAATGTATGTATATGTAAATATCCACACAAGCATATGGAAGACAGGAAAGTATGTGCCAGGTTTGTAAGGATAATAGTCTTTAAGTGATGGCTCTTTGGTGATTTTCATTTACAGAGCACGTATTATTTTTGGCAGAAGGAAATAAGAATGAGGCCAGCAGGTGGTTCAGCAGGTAAAGTAATGTGCTTGTGGCCAAGCTGGGGGCACTGAGTTTAATTCCTGGAACCCATATGATGGACGGAGGGAAGAGACTCCCATGAGCTATCCACGAGCTGTGCTCTGACCTTTAAATGTATGCTGGGCACATGTGCACATCCCTGCACATGAACACACACAGAGATGAAATAATTAAGTGAATCAATGTAAAAGAAGTAGGGCTAGAAGGAAAGCTTAGTGGTTAAGAGCACTTTCTGCTTTTCCAGAGGGGTTCAGTTCCCAGAGCTCCCGAGTTCAGCTCTCAGCCTCCACATCAAGTGGCTTGCAACCACCTGTAATTCCAGCACCAGGAGATTTGACCCTTTTTCTGGTTTCCGAGGGTACCCCAATACATGGCACACACACAAATAAAAAGTAAATTTAAAAAAAGAAAAGAATGAAAGCTACAACCCACTGTGAGTGTTTGTCGCTCCTCACATCTGTTTTTGAGACAGGGTTTTGCTGTGTTTACCATTCTGCCTTTGCCAAATGCTGGGATTACAGACATTGGGACAAAGAAACCATAATCCTTTTCCTCTTTTTTTTAATTTTTATTTATTTTTTTGTATGTGTATGAGTGTACTGTCTGCATGTAGGTCTGTGCACCCGTGTCGTGCAATGCCACGGAGGTCAGAAGAGGGTCTCGGATTCCCCTGGAACTGGAGTTCTCCTGGAATTGGAGTTACAGGGCTTGGAGTATAATTAAGTATAAAATCCAAGGGGCTAGGGGATGGCTCAGCCAGGTAAAGGCCCTGCTAGTTTTAATGGTATTTTATCTGGGGGGGTTAAAGAAATTTTTAAAATTTTATTTATTTTTTTATGTGTATGAATGTACTGTCTGCATGTAGGTTTGTGCACCCCTGTCGTGCAATGCTGCAGAAGTCAGAAGACGGTGTTGGATTCCCCTGGAACTGGAGTTCTCTTGGAATTGGAGTTACAGACGGTTCTCAGCCACCATGTGGGTGCTGGGGATCAAACCCGGGTCCTCTGCAAGAGCAGTCAGCGCTCTTAACCGCTAGGCTATCTCTCCAGGCCCACAAAGATATTTTAATATAAGCTTTAAGCATGAAGGTTAAGAGAATGAGAGGTACCCAGAAGACGGACACACTCCAAGTGTGAGCTTCGCTGAGTTGCCAGAGTAGTGTTTTAGAAAATATTTAATACATGGACATAATTACTCCCCCTTAGCTTAGATCAGTTAGACCTGATCTTAGGATAAGTGACAAAGTCCCAGAGTATCAGAGGAAGGAACAGCCATTGTGAGGTCAGAGTGTGAGAGGAAGGAGGGGCCACTGTGAGGTCAGAGTGTGAGAGGAAGGAGGGGACACTGTGAGGTCAGAGTGTGAGAGGAAGGAGCCACTGTGAGGTCAGAGTGTGAGAGGAAGGAGGGGGCAGTGTGAGGTCAGAGTGTGAGAGGAAGGAGGGGGCACCGTGAGGTCAGAGTGTGAGAGGAAGGAGCCACCATGAGATCAGAGTGTGACAGGAAGGAGCCACTGTGAGGTCAGAGTGTGAGAGGAAGGAGCAGCCACCGTGAGGTCAGAGTGTGACAGGAAGGAGCGGCCACCGTGAGGTTAGTGAGAGCCACCAGGGGTTTTGCCACAACACTGAGTTCTACTGATTGGCAAAGGCTGTAGGAAGAATGCCCAAAGCTTAGGTGTGAGAATTTTCAAATATTCTGAAGGATTAAAAAAAGTGGACTGACCAGGTGCAGGGCTAGGGTTTGGCTGGGGGGCAAAATAAATCAGGAATTGAAAAGCAAAGGTCTCGAGGATCATGGTGAGGACTTTGGAAGGAAAACGCGAGTGTTGGCTCAGCGTTAAGTGACCTACTGCTCTTGCAGAGGACACAGGCTGGGAATTACTACTGCCAGTAGCTCCAGCTCTAGGTGATCAGATATTAGCATCCCATGGGCACAGGAATCCCTATGTAGATCTGGAAACATACATAAAATTAAAAAAGAAAACAAATATTAAAAAAGGAAGTAAGAAGGAAAGCTGGGTGTGGTGGCAGTGACCTACTCTGTAAGTTGGAGGCCAACGGGAGTTACCTAGTAAGACCCTGTGTCAAAAAAACCAAACAAATAAAATACAGAATAAACAGAAAATGTAAACATGAAAAACAGGCAAGTGTTTTTATATGGGAATGTCATGATCATTTATAATAGTGACCAATATGATTTTTGTTCCAGAAAGATCACACTGGTTACTGAGGATAGAAGGAATGGAGCAGTGCAGACCGCTGAGGGAGGGGCTGAGACTCGACGTGAGGGGATTCAATGGTGGGTTGAGCTGTGTTGTGGGGCAGAGGTGCTGGGAAAGCAGGTGTCAAGGCTGATAGTCTGGCTTCTGTGATTTTCACAGGTTGGGAAGGATGGGGCTCTTTTTCAAAGATCTCCACTCAGGCAAAACTGGATCCTCAGACAGGCTGATGAAAAGACTTTCAGGACGGACCAGTACGAAGCAGAGTTGGAGTTTATTAAAAATAAAAAGGAAGGTGCCCAGCGTAGGCGCCCCAGAGAGCTAGGTGCGGGCTTCCCAGAAACAGTGCCAGTTAAGCAGCTGGCAAATGTTGTGTAGGAGTTCCTGATTCCTGGGTGGTGAGAGGCTTCCACTCTATTCCCAGCAGAGTCTTTTTCCCTTTCCTGGTCCCCAGGTCCTTTACAGACCTCACACTCACAACTGGCTGGAAGCCGGCACTGCCAGGTGCTAGGGGCGCTGGAGGAAGATGGGTTCTGCTTGAGGTTTGCTGAGTTTTTGTTAGGGATGTTCTGGAGGCTACTGAAGATTCAAATTGAAGGTCAAATGTAAGACAGGCTATGAAGACATGTTTGGGGGATCATGGGAGATCTTCCTGAGAACACATGTAGAACAGGAAACAGATTTATGATAGAATCTTAAAGGAAACAAACAATTAAGAGACTAAGAGTGAGGAAGAAAATGAACTCAGAGTTGGTCTGGGACATTTTTGTGTGTGGTATAATTCACAACTCCTTCTGGGAAGCAATTAGAATCCCTGACAAAATATGTGAACAGCTTTCTGACAGATTTCAGTAAGACCGAGAACTGCTTCTACCCACCCGGCTGGCGACTAGCCTAATCATCTTCACCCCCATGTTCTTTCCCCTTTCCTTTATAGAAAAACATGGTCAGTGAACAACTTTTTCTTCATCAAATATCTCAACTACAACGACTTTCTGACTTCAAAAAAGCCTCTTCTCGTTTTAGGCATTGTTTTAACATGGAGAAAGCTGCTCTGTCAGGGAGTGAGAGAGGAAGAAAAGAAACAGAAGAATGTTGGCGCTGTGGAAGCAAAGTGACAGTATTTGAAGAACTGGGTCACGGGCCATTGAGATAGCAGACAAGGGAACTCGATGCCTCCTTCGGAGATCCATCCCCAGGGCCTGCACAGTGGAAGGGGGCTGGAGCCATGGCTCAGCAGTTAACACCAACTGCTCTGGCAGAGGATCTGGGTTTGATTCCCAGCACCCACATGGCAGCTAACAACCGTCCCTAACTCCAGTTCCAGGGATCCAATGCCCTCTTCTGATGTCCTCTGGCATTGTACAACATGCGTACACGTAACACACATGCAGGCAAAACATGCATCCACATAAAATAAAAAAAAGTATTTTTAAAAATACTTTAAAGTTGTCCTTTGACCCACACATACTGTGGCATGTGCACACACCACAATAAATAAATGATAATAAACTACAACTTATTTGTGTTTTTTTTTCAGCAGGAATTCTTTTTTTTCTTTTTTTTCACATAAATTTATTTTTATTTTTTTAACAAATCTAGACTCGTGTTCCCACCCATTCCCCCACCCCGCCAGAGCTCATGCATTCTGCCAAACATGCTTTTCATCTCTTTCTCAGTCTTTCTCAATCTTCTCCATGAGGAAGTTGACTGTTTTGGGCAGAAGTTCACTATTTCAGTCAGTACTACAACTTATTTGTAATAATTCTTCTGTATATTAAAGATAGCAAAATTAAAAAAAACAAAAAACAAAAAAGGAAATGGCATGAATGGACAGCAGTGCCAATGCTGGCGAGGTCAAAACTCCAGGATAAGAAACTGTCTTGGGATTTACCAAGCGAGAACATCAAGGGTGACCTCTCTTGCCATGGCTGATTACAGGCACTTGCCTGACTTGAATAGGCTCAGAATTTACAATAGTGTAGACCTATTCTTATTTCAAAAAGTGTGGAGTAGGAAAGTGTAAGGAGGATGAAGAGAGCTTGAGAGAGGGTTTCTTTTCTGTGGAAAACTTGAGTGTATTTCAGTGTATCTGGGAAGGAGTCTAGGAGAAGGGCTGAGTTAGAAAGCAAGAAGGTGGGCTGAAGGGGCTTGGGTGCAAGAAGGGCCACATTCCTCCCACTGTGAGTAGAAGAATGATACTGCATGGAAGATCAAGGGCATTTTGGACACTAGGCTGAAGGCATTCTTGTAGTGGTCTCCGAGGAGTTAGGGACTCTGCTTTAAGTGCTGAGGTACATGGCTAGGCTTTGAAATAGGTCCTAGGAAGAGGGGGAAATCGGCTAGATTAGTACAAGTGCTTTGGGGACTGTGGAGCTGGGGTATAAGGAGCGTATCTCTATGTGCACTGCTCTGTGATTCTTTGGACACAAGCTCTTGTGTTTCCAGGCTGGCCTTGTGTAAGCAGCAGAGAAGAACCTGAACTTCCGATCCTCCAGCCTCCACCTTCTGAGCATGGATTACTGATGTGATCCTGTTTCTGAAGGGTAGGTATTTAAATCCTGGGCCTTGCTCTGCCAGGCAAACGCTGCAGCCTCTGAGCTATGTCCCTGTGGCCTCCCATGGTTTTCTCCGGGCAAGCGGCTTACAAGTCCACATTCATCCACAAAGAACTCCGGCATGCCTGAAGGAGCCCAGAATTGTCTTCAGGAAGTCCATGGAAGCCTGGCAGCTTCTGCCTGACCTGAGCCTATCTCCCGGCAACCCCAGTGTCTGCCCTAGGCCGTGTTTTTCTCCTGGTTTCTTCCATGACCCCCTTGTCTGTTCCAGCCTTTCTCTCCAGCACCACCCTCCTTCTGGTCTGTGTTCTGGGGATCTTGATGTCTGAGCGGGTTCGTGCAGTACCTCAAACTGAACCTCAGCCTCACTGGGCATCTTTTCCTTGGAGACTGCAAGCTGCAAAGCGCAGGGCAAAGCGCAGAGTCTCTGCTTCTCTTGATCGCTGCCGTGGACCCTCAGCTTAGAGCTGAACGAATATCTATTAAATAAAGGAGGACATTCAGTTCTCTATGTCTTGGGGATCTTCTCCCACTTTTTGCTGGTTTGCCTAGCTAGATCTAAGAAGCTCAGGGCATCCCCCACAACCCTCTTCTCCCCTCAGGAGCACCAAAAAGTGAATTGTCGGAGCCTGTAACACAAATTTCAGCTCCTTTTCCCGGTGTCATTAACATTTGAGTAGAGAGGTGGAAGAGAACTTCTAGCCCCAGTTTTCCATTCCCAAGAGAACCTTATTTTTCCCCGACTTGCTAATGACTTGGGCTCAGGTTATAAAGGACTATTCAGGTGTATTGTGGAAGAAAAGAAAAAAAAATGAGTTTTCTTGTGGCAGAATAAAGAGACCCCTGGGTCTCCAGGAAGGCTGGGGATGGGGTGTTGCCCTGTGGACCTTTGCTTCTTGTTGCCCAGGGTCCCCCTGTCTGAGGCCTCTCACAAGCCTGTCGCAGCAGCTGGAGCCTGTGAGTTGGCAGTGCCTGCTTCAGGGCTGCTTTGTGTGCTGCCCTCCCACACTTCTGTGTCTAACTTCCCAGTCCTTCCATTCTCTACCCAGCCACAGGATATTCATCCGTGTGTAGTGGTACAGTCCTGTCAGCTGCTCCAGAGGCTGAGGCAGGGGAGGATTTTAAGTTCAAGGCCTAAGCGAGCTCCTGTCTCAAAAATAAAAAGTAAAGAATGAGTCTTGGAGATGTGGTTCAGTGCTTGGCTTAGCATAGGTGAAGGCCTGGACTTAATCCCCAGGAAGGTTTTGGCGATTGTTAGACCTCCATCTTCCTCCACCTGACGTAGCTAGGCTATAATCCTTTTAGCTTAGTTCTCAGGCTTGGCCACCATCTTTTCACAGACAGGAACTTAGACATCTTTGCCCTCTATGGCCCCTAGTTTTGGGGAGGACAGGTTCTTTGTGGCACTGGGGATCAAATCCAGGGCTTCCGGCCTGATAAGCACTGCGCGCAGGACTGAGCTGTAGACACAGTGCCCGCCCCCCCGACCTGGTTTCATTCTGTCTTGGCTATAGTGCCCAGCTCTGTGACTAGGGCATAAATAATACATACTTGGCTGTTGAGTGAAAATTAGACTAGACAGTTGGAAAAACACTATGGTTAGAGTGTGGTGGGTGGGGGAGAGCAAGAGCTACACAAGTGATCCCCCCCTTCCTTGTTCAAGATCCTCCCATCTCAGCCTCCCGAGGACTGTAACTACAGAAGTATGTGTCCTCGTGGCCAGGATTTAGAAGGCTATTCCTGGGACTCTGCCTTATGAAGGCAGATTGTGGAACTGGGCTTTTTAAATCCTCAGGCTTGAGTAGGGCTCCCAAGAATGAATTTAATCTCAGCACTCAAGAGGCAGAAGTAGGCAAGCATGAGACTAGCCTGGCTTACATAGTGAGTCCTGGGCTGGCTGGGGCTACATATTAAGACCCTGTGTTGAAAGAAAGAAAGAGAAGGAAGAAAGAAAGAAAGAAAAAGAGGGAAGGAAGAGGAGAAAGAAGGAAAGGAGAGGAGAGTGTGACAGAGAAGAGAGAAAGAAAGAAAATTTAAAAAAGAAAAGAAAAAGGAAGAAAAAGGAGAAAGAGAGATGGGGAGAGAAAGAAGAGAGAGAAAGAGAGAGAGAGAGAGAGAGAGAGAGAGAGAGAGAGAGAGAGAGAGAGAAACGAGACTGAATTTCTGAGCAGTGCTCAGGGCTGGTACTGTTGGTCAGAACTGCATTTTGAATGATTACTTTTCTAGTATGAAGACAAGGCCAGAGGGCTGGAGTGATTTCTCAGACAGAAAGGTAGGTAGGACCGGGCATGAAGGCTTTGGAAGTCTTAAGGGCAATTGTTAAAAAGGCGGATATTTGAGCTTGATAAAAATATCAGAAATTTCCACAGATTGACAAGGTCCAGAGAGCGTGAAGCGTCCAGCAAGAAAGCACGGAGCAGAGGCGGCAAAGACCACATGAAAAAATACAGCAAAGTGTGGGGTTCTGTGAGCGGCAAATCCCTGCGGCAGAGGCTGGTGGATCTCTATAATTTGAGGCCAACCCATCTACATAACCAAGTTAGCTAAGCCCAGCCCTGGACTTAATTTAGTGGACCTTGGCCTCCCAAAAGAAAACCAGTCAAACAAACAAAACGTACAGACAGAAATGAAAACCAGAGGAAAAAGACTTAAAAATGGTGTTATTCCAATTTTATTAAATTGAACAGGGAAACAGAACTATGGCAGTTTACAATAGTTGTGCCTAAGACTGAATTTCTTTTTTTTTTTTTAAGGACTGAATTTTCTTTCCTTAATGTTTCTCAAGTTTCAAAGCTCTGTCGTATTTATGATAAAAGAAGGCTTTTCCTACTTTGGACCTTCCTTCAGCCTGAAATTTTCCATTGGCTGACATTTAATTATTTCATTCTTTACCCCACTTTAGACTTTTTCTGACATCGACATCATATGCAGTAGTGTGTTAAAACTATGAAAAGCAGTGTGTTGGATAGCTTTACTGTTCACCTTGGCAGACCTGCATAGAGGGACTCTCAGTGGGGAATTGCCTCCATTGGACTGGCTGTGACCAGGTCTTGTGGGAATTTTCTTGATTACGAGTGATGAGGAGGACGGAGCTCACTTGTGGGTGGTTTCCGCTTCCTGGGCAGGTGGCTTATGTGAAAGAAGCAGGCTGAGCCACAGACCAATAGCAGTTAGGCAGTAAACAGGTTTCCTCCATGTCTGTGCTCCCAGGGTCTTTTTTTTTTTGGCCCTGAGTCCTACCTGGGATTCCCTTGATGATGGACCATGCTGTGAGCCAAATAAACTCTTTTCCTCCCCAAGTTTTGGTTTTGGTCAGTGTTTTTTTTTTTTTGGTCTTTTCGAGACAGGGTCTCCCTGTAGCCCCAGCTGTCCTGGAACTAACTCTGTAGACCAGGCTGGCCTTGAACTCACAAAGATCCGCCTGCCTCTGCCTCCTGAGTGCTAGGATTAAAGGCGTGCGCCACCACGCCCGGCTTGGTCAGTGTTTTTATCATAGCAATTGAAAGCAAACTATAACAAGTTACAACATTAACGCAATCAAAACAACAACAACAAAAGCAAAGAACAGAAAAGGAAGACATTCAAGGAAAACAAATGTAGTTGGTACTCACATGAGTGTCCCGGGGAGGTACTGATTTCACAGTTTGCTGTGGACTGAAGGCTGTCAGGACCTCGGTGCAGCATCAAAAGGTTGTTCAGGACTGGTGACACAGCCAGGGTAGACAGAGAACTCTAGTCCAATCTGTTACCTCACCCCATCCAGATTCTTCTTATAAGTTTCAGACTGGTACTAAAGATGATTCTCAACTTGTTCCGGACTGTATATTCTCATCCTTCTTTGGAACAGAGCCCCCACCTTCAAGTAAAACCGTTCAAACAAGTTAACAAAGCTATCCTCTATCATGAAGTGGCTAAAATTATTCTTAAATAAATGCCTTTTATAACATGATTTATTTTGGATACAATTTTTTTTTTTTTTAGTCTTTTTGAGACAGGGTCTCCCTTTAGTCCCAGGTGGCCTGGAGCTCGCTATGTAGACCAGGCTGGCCTGAACTCACAGAGATCTGCCTGCCTCTGTCTCTTGAGAGTGCTGAGATTAAAGGGGTGTGCCACCATGCCTGGCCTTGGATGCAAATTTTACCCCCCCTCCCCAGTATATACAAATAACTTTTAGAAGACAACATATTTTATCTAAGACAATCTCCCTTTAGACCATGTGAAAGAAACCAGTATCTCTGTATGGGCTGAAATCCATTCCAACTGGCAATGATGTTTGCCAGGAAGGTGTTTTTCTCCATTTTCTGTAGGAAGGAGAAGTGCAGGCTTTACTTTCATTTCAAGTATGAACAGTGTTTTTTCCTGGTGGTGCTGGGATTTGAACTCAGGACCTCAGGCATGCCTGGCATGTGCTCTATCCCTAAGCTGTATCTTCAGCCTTCCCAAATACAAACAATTCTTTACCTCTTGTCCAGGCATCTGCAGAGAAGTACATAAAATGAAATGAATGACCCAGTCATTATGGATTCTACATCAGGACTATGAACACAAATATTTTTATTTTGTAAAAATTCCACTAATATAGGAAAAAAATAACTGAACTGTTTACGACGACAGCGGAATTTAAGGAGCGTATGATATTGTAATTATAACTAAGAAAACTGACCTGTTAAGGCTAGCATTTTGATATTTTTCTTCACTCTTGAGTTTGTAGCTATCTTCTTGAATGTCTTACCATGGCTAATAATTTAGTGGGACTTAACAGGATGCTTCAGAGACTAGGAGGATTTGGCAGGCAAGAGGGCCGGGGAGAGGAATCAAAACTCCTCCTAATTGTCAGCTTCGTGGTATTCTAGGCTGCGTTGCCGCAAGGTGAACCATGTCATTGCTTTTCCAGGTTTAGAAAGGGGTTGTATAGGAGCTTCCTTCGTGGTCTGAAGGCAAAAGACACCTATTATTTTAAGAAACGACTCGGATCATTAATGACACAGTGTTTTTATGTGTTTCTAATGGCTACGGTTGTCGTTTTCTTTAAATAATCATCACTTTTCTATGTTAGCGGGTCGTTCATTTCATTTTATGCACTTCTCTACAGGAGAAGAATTTCAAGGCCTGGGCAAAGAGGTAAAGAATTGTTTGTATTTGGGGAGGCTGAGGATGCAGCTTAAAGGTAGAGCACATGCCAGGCCGTCGTGAGAACAACCAAATCACTCAATATTGAAGAGGAGAGGGGCCTTTATGTAGTATATTTCCCATCAACGCCAGGGAGAAACCAGGGCCCAAAGAGATCCTGCCAGAGCCTGGAGCACTTGGTGGTAGTCTCTAGTCAGAGGCAGGGTTACTTGCAGCAGGCCACTGCCTCAGCCGAGTAGTATTGGTATGTTCTTCTAGAGAAAGGATCTCTTGTATCCCACATTGGCCTTGAACTCCTGCTTCCATCTCCAAGATGCTGGGATGTAGGTGTGTACCACCATTGCTGTTTTACTGTGGTGCTGGGGATCAAATGCAGGACGTCCTACGTGCTAGACAAACATTCTACCAACTGAGCTGCAATCCCAAACTCTGACTAGTATTTCTAATCTGTGGCATAACTGAGAGGATGTTCATGTGACCCTGTGTAGAACTGAGGAGAGGATGTTCGTGTGACCCTGTCTTAGACACAGCCTCAGTGTGGGATGTCGATGAGCCATTTTATATATATATATATTTTTTTTCTCCACTGACTTATTAATTTAATATACATTGATTTTTCTGCTTGATTTTTTTTTTGGGGGGGGGTAAGAACAGCCAGGAAACAAACAAACAACAGTAGAGGCAAATCGGATGTAAAATTTTTATTTAACTTTAATTTTTTTAAGGGAGAATGACTAAAGGCTGGCTGGAAATTAGCATGGTTGTAATTGTTTATGGAGATGACCAATAGAGAGATATGGGAGGGGGGGCAGGGAGGGAAGCGGCTGCCTCTTTCTGTGAAAGCCTGTTTGGGGGCTCTAATCGGGCCCTCATTCCTCTTTTGTTTTCTTTATTTTTACACTTTCTCTTACTGGAGATTGAACTTAAGGCCTTACACATCTTAAGCAAGCTCTCTTTTTACTTTTTTTTTTTTAGATGGTCTTAAGTTGCCTAGGCTGGACTTGAACACCCTCTGTGTCACACAGCTCTTGAACTTGTAAGCCTCAGCCTCCCCATGTAGCTGCTATGACAGGCCTGTGCCCCGCCATCAGGCCTGGCTTCTCTCGTTCCTCCAGTTTAGGTGTCAAGTGTGTTAACCTCATTCTCAGAAAGAAACAGAGGCAGCCAGAAGTTCCACATGCCGCTCCAAAGGCGCACAACACAAACGGACTAGGGTAAAACTGGAAGCAATCCAGGGTCTGCCTGACTTTGGAGCTGTGTGTGTGTGTGTGTGTGTGTGTGTGTGTGTGTGTGTGTGTTTTGAAGCCAGCAATGAAAATAGCAATAACCGTAGGTCACATTGAACTAATAATGGCTCCCATCATCATTACCTCAGTGCTTCACATAGCCATCTCTGAGCAGAATGAGTCCATGAATAGTTCTGCCACGGAGTCTTTATTTTCCTTATTAAGGAGAGGAAGAAAGGAAGGAAGAGTACAGACACTAGGATTTCCATTGCTTTAATGTATTTTCTGAAAACCCGAACGGCCCAGTTAGGTTTATTTTGCCATATATCAGTCTGTAATATTCTTGGTGTGGGTGCATGGGTTTCTGTGTGATTGTGTGAAACCTGGTTTGTTCAGAATTATTATTTTAATGTCTTTTGGGTTCAGTAACCAATTTTGTAATGAATAATCATTATTCCTAAACGCTAAAAGGGAGCTTTAATCTGTATTCCCCTAGCAGTTGAATGCTGTATGCCCGTATTTCTTTAAGAAATCCACAAAAGTTATTCTTCATATAAAAGCTAGCTTGTATTCTATGGAAATCAGCAACCACTCATTTTTACATATAGGTTATCCTCAACATGAATATCTGGTGACTGTTATAACGGTGCGAGATTCCAGTTTTCGCATCAGCCTTAGTCCCATTTACAAGGAAAAACGCCCAGTTCTGATCTGTTACGCTCGGTAACATAAAAGTGCTGACAGTTTACACATGAGCACTATATTCTAATAGATCAATTAATGCTCATTGCTTCAGTACCAATTTAGGTAAAGCTGGTGTTCCCCTCCCAGAATTGAATTGCCAGTTTGAAATTGTCATTGGAACTCGCAGTTCCTTCAAACCTGTTACTACAGAAAACTATTTTGTCATCCAGTCTAAAAATAAAACCTTTCACCCAAATTCTGTGCCTTAATAACCTCGTTTTAAATCTACCTGACGAGCTAATTTGAAAAAAAATTCATGTCTGCCTGTTAGGGACCAGTGGGAAGTGGGGCTCGCCTTGTCGTTGCCAACCCTGGGGGCCCAGGGCGTCCTTCCTAGGTGCCTGCGGCTGGGCCGGAGCCCCAGGAGTTAACCAGAGCCGGTTCCCGCCCGCCGTCCCCGCCCTCCCGCGCGCTGGGGACTGAAGTGCTCCCCCCTGTGGCCGCAGTGACCCAGAGATGAGTTGGCGTCCCCGCGCTTCCTCCCCCGCCAGCCGCACGCCGGTCCGGGAGGGCCTGGGCGCGCGGGCCACAGCAGGGCCCGGCCGGCTCCCCGCGCTGCCGCGGCCCGGACCCATGCGCTGCGGCGCGCAGCCCGCCGCGGAGGCCCAGGCGGAGCGCAGCAGGTACGCGGGGCGCTGCAGCGCATGCAGCGCATGCACCGCTGGCATCGCAGCACCGCGGGCAGCGCCGGGCGGGCGGGTCGGGCGGGGCGGTTGGCGCGTCCGGCCTGGGAGGGCGGCCTTGGCGGCAGCGGCCGGACGAGCCGGGAGGCCCAGCCATGTTGGAGGGTTTTGTTGCCTGGCTCGGAGTTCTCGGGAGTCATTTAATGCCGAAGGTCGCTGCCTAGTGGAAATAATATAGTACGTCATTAATATGGCGCCAAAAGATTGGGCTGTGTGTCTGTAGCAGAGGGGAGGCGGCCGCGCTATCCCACCAGCAAGTTGGCGCCGCGGGCGGGGCGCGAGGCGGGGATGACCCGGGCCCGGGCCCGACTTGGGCCCGGGCCCGACCTGTGCGGACCAGTGAGTGTGTCTATTATTGTCGGTTGCGGGGGGAGGGAGGGGTGAGCGCGAATGCGCGGGGAACGCGCGTTTCCAGGTGAATCCTCAGACGCATCGGCTGCGGAGCCGGTTGTGATGAAAGGAAGCCCAAGTGCAAGGTTGCACGGCGGGAGCGCTGCGCGGCGAACTTGCGGGCCATGGCCGTGCGGCGCGGGCTCGCGTGCACGCCCGCGTCCCGGGGTCGGGGAAGGAGGTGTGTGTGTCCACTCAGGTGTGAGCAGGTCGGTGTGCAGGCCGCGTCCCCGCGGGAACAGCCGTCGCGTCCATTCCCGGGCGCGCGGGCCGCGGGGACCCGACCTGCGACCCGCCGCGGGGTTGGCGGCGCGGCGTGACAGCGTCCGCGGTGAGCCGGGGAAGGACTTCCGCCCGCGGAGCCAGCACCTATTCATCCCAACTTAAGCGGACTGCTTCGGGCAGCCGCGGCGTCCGCAGCCGGGGGTGGGGTCTCCGTGCACACGCACGCGGGGCGCACCGCGGGGCTGCAAGTTGCAAGCCCTGCCGGGGCACGTGTCCCGCGCCGGCGAGCGGGGTGCTGGGCTCCCGAGCCTGCAGGATTTCGGGCCGGATCGTGCCTCGCCGGCCGCGAACGAATCCGGTCCGAACGGTCCCTTCGGCCGGGGAAATCCGATCCCTTCCCGCTCTTCCCGCCCCTCCCCTCCCGCCTTCGGCAGGGGGCGGGGCCGAGGCCCGCTGCCGCTGCAAGTGGCGGAGGACGCGGCGGCGGGAGGCAGGTGCACGGCCCTGGCGGGGGCGCCTCAACTTCCGCGCGCGGGCGGCGGGCGGCGCGGCCAGCTCCTCGGCGGTAATGGGCCCGGCGGCCGCGGGGGGCGGGCGCTGCGCGGCACGTGGGCAGGTGCCGGCTGGCCTCGGGGCCAACTTTTGCAGCCGGCGTCCCCGGGCGGCGGGGTGGACACGGCGGGGTGTGGGCGGGGACGGAGACGCGGGCCGGGTCCACGCCGCGGGAGCTCGCACAAAGCCCGGGCGTGGGAGGCCGCCGCCCCGGGAGCCCCGGCCGGGTCCTCGCGGCGGGCGTTTGTCTGCGGCTAGCGCGCCGCCCCCGCGCCGGTGGCTGCCGGGACCGGGGCCCGCTCGGGGCTGTCCGCGCGGGAGCGCCGGGCCGAGGACCGGGCGGCCGGGCTCTGTGCGCCGGCCGGGAGGAGCTGGGGCGGCCGCGGGGCCGAGCGGATTGCGCAGCGCGGCGGCGGCGGGGACGCGCGGGAGGCGGGAGGCGGGAGGCTGGAGGCGGGAGGCGAGAGGCGAGAGGCGGGAGGCGGGAGGCGGGTGGCGGGTGGCGGGTGGCGTCCTCGCACCCGGTCGGCCCGGCGCGCAGGCCGGAGTTACTTTCCTTCCGCCCGCGCCGGGCTCCGGGCGCCCAGCGGCGGGAGGAGCGGGCGAGGGGGCGGGCCTCGGCGACGGGCCCGGCGTACCCGGCCGGAGGCCCCACCCGGCGGCCCGGCTCCCCGCCCAGCTCCCCCTTCGCGCGCGGGGGCGGGTGAATGTTTGCAGCAAACAAACAAACAAAAAGAAGCGGGCGATTTAAACGCGCTTTGGAAACCCGTTAGGACGCTGCGTCCGAGAGAAGGTGGAAGAGCAGCATCCCCGCGGTTTTCAGGGGCATGCGACCCTCGGTGATCTGGGCCTGGCCCGGATTTTGTAAAATGTTAGTTGCAGTGCGCAACTTAGTGCGCAGCTCGGCCTTTCGGGAAGGGGCGCGGGGCTCCAAGGCCCGGTCCCTGGAGACGCCTGCCGGTTCTTTCCCTGCGAGGGTCCCCAGACGAAATGCTGTGAGGGAGCTCGCTGGCTGCTGTTTGTTTGCTCAGGGCTAATACCTTTCAGAGCTAATGAACTAGTTTTGAGAACCAGGAAACAATTTCCCAGAAAGCCGATCTGCGCAGTGATGCACCGGTGGTTAGAGAATTTGCAGAAAGCTGCATTTCCATCAGATGACACTAGTTTTAATGATTTGTAGATGGAGAAAGGAAGGGTTTGTTGAAACCATACTTAAACCCATTTAACCCCTGGGATGTGGTATCCCTGCAGGGGAGGTGGTGTTCTCTGGGCATATGAGCAGGCTT
Organism: Rhizomys pruinosus; assembly: GCA_009823505.1. Taxonomy (NCBI): domain Eukaryota; kingdom Metazoa; phylum Chordata; class Mammalia; order Rodentia; family Spalacidae; genus Rhizomys; species Rhizomys pruinosus. Next base: position 12,060 of record VZQC01009608.1, on the reverse strand, counting down.
TAGTCTTTTTACTCCCATCCCAAGATCTTACTTCCACTTATTTTCACTTTTTGGGTTGTTGTTACAAGTTTTGAAGACTTTATTTTGTATTGTTGGACTGTGGTTGACCAAGGGTGTTGAGCCTCAAATTGAAAATGTGAATGTCTTCTTAGTAAGAACCTATTTGTTTACCTCCTCCTTAAATGATTCAAGCGTCCTCTTCAAAATATTGTACCAAACATTAGTTTATCCTTGTCAACCACCTACAGCTATTGCTCTATGCAGGATTCCAACGTGCTCATTACCAGGTACTGTCACTTTAAATCAGATTATTTTCTAATTATTTGGTGATTGACGGTCTTCTATAAAGTTTGTGGATTTTTGTACATGTCTTGACCTGGAATTTCATTTCAGCTTCTAGAACAAGTAATGCTTTTTAGCTGATGTTCTGGGTTTGTCAGTTCTCTCATTCCCATGCAAGCAGAGTGAGTGGTTCCCAGAATGTGCAGTAGGACCAGGACTCGATTCTGTGTGACGTCCTGTGCTGCTTCCTAGCACAGAGATTGCTGTTTGTCAGTTAGCACGTTCCTTTAGAAGGGAAAGGCAGTGAAGTCCTAGTTCAGTTCCCAGTGCGACCAGAGGAAAACCTGTATTCCTCCGTCATTGGACAGTTTTTTAGCCTGTATTTTACTCTGTAGTTACCAAAGTTGCAAGAGTATGTATAGGGAATAAGTGAGACAATTGAGAAAGTTCTCCGACTTTAAGGAAATACTGTAGTTTGGAAACAGACTTGCTCAACCTCGAGGCTTAGGGAAGTCAGGATGCAGTGAACGTCATGTGGACAAGGAGAGGCAGAAAATCTTGTGTTTCACCTGTGGTAGGCAAGGGCCTTAGGCTCAAAGTTGTATTACGAAAGTGGTGGTAATGATTTGTAGGTGGACAAAGGAAAGGTTCATTGAAACCATACTTAAAAACTCATTTAACACTTGGCATGTGGCGTCCAGCCACACCTGCAAGGGAGGTAGTGGTGTGGGGCATGTGTGCATGCATGGGAATACAGAATGTGGCTATCACCCAAAGATTACCATTGTATCACTTTACAGATAATATTATGCAAGTATGTGTTTGAATATTAAAATAAGGTTGTCGTGTACACTCACACCTGCAAGAGCAGCCCACTCTTAGCCCCAAGCCCAACCCTGGCCTCAGCTAGCTTGGTAAGCAGGTTGGTTTCTAGGACCTATTCCAGTCTCCCCATTTGGCCCTACTGTGTCTTAAGATGAACTTTATAAATCAGTGGCCCTTCAAGGACCATTCATTGTATTTGGTTGTTTTCTTTTTTTTTTTTTTTTTAAATTTTAATTATTTCTGTATGTGTATGAATGTACTGTCTGCATGTAGGTTTGTGCACCCATGTTGTGCAATGCCGCGGAGGTCAGAAGAGGGTGTCTGGTTCCCCTGGAACTGGAGTTCTCCTGGAATTGGAGTTACAGACGGTTCTCAGCCGCCATGTGGGTGCTGGGGATCGAACCCGGGTCCTCTGCAAGAGCAGTTGGTGCTCTTAACCGCTAGGCCAACTCTCCAGCCCTTGGTTGTTTTCTTTAAGTAGATTTTAGACCTCCCCTTTGACAAAACACTGGAGCATGCAAGCCTTTGGTGATAAAGCTAATTGAGTTAAAGCATTCAAATCAAAATAGTGTTTAATTTGGCCTTCCTAGATTTGGAGATCATCTGTTTGGAAAACACTGTAAGGAGTTTGTGGCTGTCTGGATGTATCCACAGATTGTTGGGGAATGAGTTGTCACTTGTCTGTTTCAGTTGTGAGGTGGCTGGAACAAGTCGCAGCTCTCAGATGCAGATCTCTTCAGGGCTGGGAGCAGGAGCGGCAGGTGGAAGATGCTCTGGTCCCCTCCTGTTCTGTTGCTGAAGCTCTTTCCTGTGGTTTAGTAGTCAGGCACCTGTTACAACATCACAATCAGTGGTCTGTCAGAATTGGCCCAATAAGCCAGCTTTCCCACAGGGTTTGCAGAGTGAATGTCAGGACGTCGGGATCGGGAAGATGCTGACACCGGGTGGACCATCTCACTTCTCATTTGAATTGCGTCGAGAGGTTTGCCCTGATAGTAAAACTCGACTGTTCGTGCTGAGAGTCTTTCCTGTCTGAGTTTCCACTGGGAAGTTGCGTCCTGTTCCACGTCTTCGTTTACTCTCTTCTCGCAGTTTGCTTGGAGGCCGACATTTTCTTCGTAGACTACAGTAGAAGCAGTAGCAGCGTTAATGGGAAAAGTGTTTTAAATACTGAGATTGGGATATTGTTTTGTTTTGTTTGTTTCCTCCATTTTCAAGGTCTTAAATCACATTCTCATGTGTTTACAGTTTCAGAGCACTTCCTTTATGTGTGCCGTGTGTGCCACCGTAGGCCCAGCCAAGAAGGTATGAATGGATAGTTTATATTTTCCCCTTTTACTGGGATTGAACCCGAGGCCTTGCACTGAAACAAATTCCTAGGCCCTCGTATAGTTTGTCTTTTAGAGTATAATCTTAGATTGAGATTTCATTGAAAGATTCTTATTTCTCAGATGTTCTTTTCATGTATAAACTTAGGTCTGTGGTGAAGAAGGTGTATTTTTTTCCCCCAGTTGGTGGCTCAGATAAGGTGAGTTTCTTAGTCTTCCTCCTAAATTTAAGCAGGGTTCTAAGAGTGGCTCTTTTTTTTTTTTTTTTTTTTTTTTAGGACCAGGGTCTCCCTTTATCCCCAACTTGTCCTGGAACTAGATATGTAGACTAGGCTGGCTTGGGTGGCCAGATTTTTTTTCTGCAGTTTTTTATTGGTGGGGGGCGGGGTCTGGGTCTCTTGTGCGCTAGGCATGTGTTCTGTCACTGAGCTGTACCCACAACCCCAAGACTAAAGTTTACTATAAAATCAGAGACTACTGTTTTTTTTAATTTTAATTATTTTTTAATTTTATTTACTTTTTATGTGTATGAATGTACTGTCTGCATGCAGGTCTGTGCACCCGTGTCATGCAATGCTGCCGAGGACAGAAGAGGGCATCGGATTCCCCTGGAACTGGAGTTCTCCTGGAATTGGAGTTACAGACGGTTCTCAGCCGCCATGTGGATGCTGGGGATCGAACCCAGGTCCTCTGAAAGAGCAGTCGGTGCTCTTAACCGCTAGGCCATCTCTCCAGCCCCCTATTTTAATTAATTATTAATGTATTTTTTTTTTTTTTTTGCTTTTGGCTCTTCAAGTAGAGTTAAGACATAGTAAGGCGATTGAGGATAGTTACAGTGAGTTTATTTTTAAATTACTTTAAAGTTTCTGTGCTGGGAGTGAACCCAGAGTCTCATGTAGACTAAGTATTCCCTCTGCCACTGAGCTGTATTCCTAGTCCCTTATTTGTGTTCTTTTGGACCATTTATTTGTTGAGGAAATTCAAGCGATGGTTCTGTCTTACTGAAAGCAGCACCCGTCATTGACTCTTCCCCTGGACGTTCTGTTCGCCATGACAGCTCTGTGCAGGTGAGGACTCAGTGGCTCAGGCTCAGGCTGAGGAGCACATTGGGCAGTTTAAGCTTCCTTCTTACTTCAAGGTTACTGAGCTCCTCCAGGCTGGGCTGCCTGGTTTGCTTTTTTGTTTTCACAGAGAACACTTAAATCCAGTTTGGTTTTTTTTTTTTCTTTTTCCTTGATCATGTATGGTTCTCCTTACAAGTGTAGCATTCCAGTGTGGAGCGGGAGCGGTAGGGATGTGCTGACAGTCGGGGCGAGGTCTGCTGGCCTCCAGGCGTTTCCTCGGAGGAAGAGCCACTGATCTCTGGATGTTGTCAGTAGTATTTAAGCTGCTCAGCACATCCTCCTCAGCACATCCTCCTCCTAGTTTGTTTTTGCCTATTCTAATCAAGGACTTCTTAAGGAGTCAGTGTGCCTGATCCCTGACTTTGTAAGCTTTAAGGTCCTGATAATTGATTCTCCTTTAACCAAACACACTGTGTTGACTTACAAACACATTGCTAGCCTGCTGATTTGTAGGAAGGCCCCCGCGTCAGCATGTTAGGTTTTGTTAGGTAGGTCATGTGGGGTATCACAACTACTCTGTAGTTGAATGAGACCAAAAGATAGAGATCAGTAAGCCTGTCTGCCTATTATGGGCATTGGAATTTGACTTCTGAATACATTTCATGTTCTCCCTTGCCATTAAAATATGTGAAAACAATTCGTAACCCAAGGCTCTCTATACAAAACAGACTGCTGACCCAAAGTGCAGTGTCACCTGCTTCTGCTAGTAAACATGTCGAAGCTGAATTTGTTTTGGTGGTGGTGGGGATATAACTCAGTTGGTGGAGCATTTGCTTAGCCTAGCAGGCACAAAGCCCTTGCTCCTCTGTGATTACAGCATTCAGGAGCTGGGTATGGCAGCATCAGAAGTTCAAGGTCGTCTTAGGAAGTTGAAGGTCATCCTAGGTTGCCCAGGGAGTTGGAGGCCTGTCCCCAAAAGTGTTTGATAAATGTTGAGGGAGTTGGTTGATTTGAGGACAATCCTTTCCCTTCCTTGTTGGTCCGTCCATCCATTCATCATTTGTCTATCATCTATCTGTCTGATCTTAATTGACTTTATTGTGTGATTTTAGAAGCTCCACCATTCCATAAGATGGAGAAAGGAGCCATGCGTGGTGGCGCACACCTTTTTAATCCCAGCACTTTGGAGGCAAAAGGCCTCTGTAGTGTGGAGGCCAGCCTGGTCTACATAACGAGGACAGCTGGGGCTGCAGGGAGACCTCGTCTCAAAAAGACCAAAAGAAAAAAAAATTGTTCTCAGACTTGTGCTTTTCAGACTTTATATCCCTTTGAGGGATCCTGTGTGTGAGGGGTTAGCACTTTGATGGAGTCCTCTGCAGAGGGAGACAGTGTCAAGCAGGTGTCCTCCCATCAGTTAATGCCTGGGGTTCTGGGGACTGGCTCCTGTGGTAGGAATAGCTTTGCAGCTTCTAATGAGTTCTTCCAGCTCCATCTCTGCACACTGCACCTGGCAGTGCTGCATTGGCAGCCACCTTTACCTTAGCTCACCAGGAGCCATGCTTCCGTGTTGAGGTTGATGGACTGCTGCTGGGAGTCCATGTTAGTTAACTAGTCTGCTCCCTAGTTAGACCAGCGGCTCACTCTGGCATTGAGTCGGCAACCCACCTGTCCTCCAGGTAGTGGGGAAGACCATGGTCTGGGCACCTGGGAGGAGGAAGCCTGTGACCTGGCAAGGACGCTTTCACTCAGCTCAGCTCAGCTCGGCTCGCAAACCCTCTCTAGGACTCAGTGTGCTTACTTTAGGAAATTTTATTGTGTATATTTATATACAAGTTAGGAAATTGTATTATGTTCTCTTATTTCTGAAATAAAGTTTAGTGCTGCAGTTATGATGCCTTTATTGGGAAGCTTTCCTGTAGGCACATCGTGTCGTGCTGTCACAGGCCTTTCTGCTTTAGCCTCTGAGTATATTCCAGGCCTTCTGCTAGGTTTCCAGGCCATCTGATGTTTCCACAGCCGTGATGACTCCCATGCAATTGTGATGAAATGTTTGTTTTCCTGTGTAACTCACTGGTATGTAAGTGCAGACTCTGAGTGTGCTGTCTGCTTCTTCAGATAGCTACATTGGGAGTTTCTCTGGCTCTTCAAGACTACTGTGAAGTTCTTTGGTAACCTGTGTTGTTAGTGGTAACTGATCACTTCTGAAAACTGGCTCTAATCAAGAAACAAAGTTCCTTAGAAGCAGCTGCGTCTCAATCTGTGCAGCGTAATTGTCATTAGCTGTTCGAGTCTGCTTTCTGCAGAGGCCGCTTGTATATCCTGGGTAAGAACATCTGTTTGAACATTTAAAAACCTTCAAAATTACTCTGTAGATACTTGTATCCATTGGCTTATTCCACAAGAGCGCAGGATTGGGTTTGGAATCCTTTCCCACCCTCACCTCTACCCCATTTCCTACAGTTTTTCTCTAAAGCACCATTCTTTAATGGTCTCTTAGTCTGACCTGAAGGTAGGCAGATGTGTTAGAACCTGGTTCACAGACCTTAAGGTGAACTGGAATGCTAACGTCTGAGTGTTTGGGAAATAAACTTGTTATATATTTTGAGGATATTAGTCTTACCTTAGGTTTTCCTGGTAACTTGTATAAAGAAAAAAAATTGAGAGCAGGAGTAGAACTGATGGACAAATGGACAGAACAGATGGGCTGATGCAGGTGGACTCACTGTCTGACTAGGGGGCCGCAGTGTCACGGATTCCGCAGGTATTTCTGGGCTTATGGGAAGATCACTTAGTCATGCTTGCTGTGCTGCCCTGCCCTGGTTGGGAGGGTACACTTGCTGGCCATCTCTGGTTGGGGGGTACACTTGCTGGCCATCTCTGGTTGGGGGGTGCACTTGCTGGCCATCTCTTGTTGGGGGGTGCACTTGCTGTTCATCTCTGGTTGGGGGGTGCACTTGCTGGCCATCTCTGGTTGGAGGGAGCACTTGCTGGCCATCCCTGGTTGGAGGGAGCACTTGCTGGCCATCCCTGGAAGGAGCCTTTTCACTTTGATGCCCCCTCTACCCCCAGTACCACTTTAATTTGTGAGGAAGCTAAGACCTTTTAATTCTTTAAGCATATTGATGGCGTGCACTGCGTGGATGCCATTAAATTAGTATTTCATATCTTCTTTTGCTCTTCACCTTGTGTTTTGAGACAGGGTCTCAGTAAAACCTGGCTTTCACCTACTGGGAAGCTTGGCTGGCTTGCCAGTCAGCTCTGAGGATCTGCTGAGTCCTGTCTCCTCTGCTGGGTAATAGATCCACTCCACACTTGACCCTGACATAGATGCTGGACCCACACACTTAGGTCTTCCTTCTTATACAGCAGGCACTTGGCTGGCTGAGCCGTCTCTCTAGCCCAGCCTCTGGCTGTGTTACCTTCTCAAATACAGCATTGCATTTTCTCCTGTGCCTTTCCATCAAGTGTTATTTTGTGGTCAGCTTCTGTCTTATACCCCATCCGAGGAGGGTGTGGACTTCAAGCTGACTGCCCCTGCTTGTGCTGATGGGGGCTGCTTGCCTTCAGCCAGGTGGCTCCTTCAGTATCTGTCCAGGGTCAGGAAGAAGCCTCTGATTTGGGGTCTTTGCTTTTAAAAGATAGGACAGGAAAAAAGTATTATACAAGATCACAACAAAACTTAATAGTAAAGGTTTTCAAGAGAAATAAGAGCTCCATTGTATTTTGTCTAGGACACGGGATCCTTTTCTCAGAACCACTTCCAGAAATTTCCCATGAATATATAAGAAATTGGTATATGTGTCCTGATCTTCCTCCCGTATGTGTGAGTCTATATCCAGTTTCCTTTAATATTTTTATACCTGAAGTGTTTTCCTTTAAGTCTGTGTTGGGGGTCTTTCCATAGCTGAGCAAGTCTCATGGGAAGCCGTTCTCAGGAGGTGGAGCCAGGCCTGGGAAGCTCCAGGCTGGAGGCCAGGGAAGGGCAACTCCAGCCTTACTGTTTGGGAATGAGGGAGTTAAAGCACTTCTAGGACCAGTGGTAAACGTTTGGTCACAGCTGCTCTTCTTAGTCAGGGATTGTCTTTTTTTTTTTTTTTTAAATTTTTTTATTAATTTTATTTATTTCTGTATATGTATGAATGTACTGTCTGCATGCAAGTCTGGGCACCCGTGTCGTGCAATGCCCGGAGGTCAAGAGGGGTTGGTCGGCACTCCCCCTGGAACTGGAGTTCTCCCGGAATTGGAGTTTCAGACGGTTCTCGGCCGCCATGTGGGCGCTGGGGATCGAACCCGGGTCCTCTGCAAGAGCGGTCGGCGCTCTCAACCGCTAGGCCATCTCTCCAGCCCCAGGAACTGTCTTTTAAAGATAGGGTTTTGCTGGATAGCCCAGGAGGCTGGCCTGGAGCTCCGTATACACGGCCTAGCCTGGAACTCTGAGGTCGGCTCCACCTCCTCGCTCAGCTTCAGTTGAGGACTGTCTTTGGTGGAATAGTGATGGACTCATTTATGAGTTGACGGATGAGAGCAGCTCGTGGCCAGCTGAGGACTGCTCATTCACTCATTTATAAATTACTTAAATTCCTCTAAATGCTTTTAAAATCTGAGTTCACAAATAATTTATTTTTATTTAATTTTTTTGATAAGGGGTTTCCCTGTAGCCCCAGCTGGCCTGGAACTCGCTATATACACCAGGATGGCCTCGAACTCACAGAGATCTGCCTGCCTCTGCCTCCTGAGTGTTATGATTAAAGGCATGTGTTACTACATCCCCCCGAGTTCACAAATAATTTTTGAATAATCTATAGTGAGGGGCTGGACAGATGGCTCAGCACTTAAGAGCGCTGGCTGCTCTTCAAATGATTCGGGTTGGATTCCTAGCACCCATAAGGCAGCTAACAACCTTTTGTAAATTGAGTTCCAGGACTTCTGATGGCCTTATCTGGCCTCTGCAGGCTTTGGATGACATGGGTGCACTTACATACATGCAAGCAAAACACTCATACGGATACAATAAAAAATAAAAACACAAAAAGAATCTACAGTGAACTAATGTTGACATTGCCGAACATTAGAGTGTGGTTACCGCTTGCTCAGTTGCCAGAATCTTTTTTTCTTCTGGAGGAAGTATTAGCTCCTAATAAACTCTCCAGCTGAACAAGGGCCCTGCATGCACCTGCCAGGGCGGTTGAAGGCACTGGCTGCCCTTGCGGAGGGTCCAGATTGGGTTCTAAGCGCCCACCTGCTGCCTCACCACTTCCTGGAACTCCAACTTCCAGGAGAGCTGCTGCCCTCTTCTGTCCTCTTCAGGCACTGTGTGCGTGAGTTTGCACACACACATGCTGGCCAAACACCTGTGCACACTAAAAAGACCCAACACTAGCATTTTCTTTAGTTTTATAAATGACATAAAGAATGCGATTGATCTGGGTGTTGTGGTGCATGTCCCAGTGCTTAGGAGGCAGGGGTGTGAATTGAGTCCAGCCTGGTCTACATAGCAAGTTCAGGCCAGCTGGGGCTAAAAGGAGACCCTGTCTCAAAAGAAAAAAAGGGATTTAGGTTGAAATATTTTAACATTTAATATTTGAATACTTAATATTTTTGAATAGTTTAATACTTTGATTGTTTTTGGACTAGATATAGCTGTGAGCTATCACTGTATTTTTAGACTCCAAACATTAATTTTGCGATTTGAGTATCTTGAGCCTCCTAACTTGCTTTAAAAAAATGAGACGAGACACCATGTGGGTTTCCTTCATACTCATTTAGAATTGTGTATGTTGGGGTGCTTAAAAAGCTGTGTACTCCTCAGAACACAAGGAGGTGACCAAGTAAGCCCCCTTTTGGGTATAGTATTGCAACCTGTGAGCCAGTCATCAAGTACTATGAAACTCTGTGAACCTTGCAAACAGGAAGAAAAGGAGTAGTTAAAATCTTTTTTTTTTTTTTTTTTTTTTTCTTTTTGTCTTTTTACTAAGATCTCAAGTTTTATCCCTGAGTACAATTTCTCAGGCCTTACTAATTATGTCTTTTTGCGACAGGGTCTCTCTGTAGCCCCAGCTGGCCTGGCACTTACTCTGTAGACCAGGCTGGCCTTGAACTCAGAGATCCGCCTGCTTCTGCCTCCCGAGTGTTGGGATTAAAGGCATGCACCACCATGCCCAGCTATATAATCTTTTTATACAACCTCCTGCAACTCCAGTTCCAGGGGCTCCAACACCCTCTTGATCTCCCTGGGCATTGTGTGTTACAGGTACACTTACATACGTGCAGGTACACTTACATACATGCAGGTACACTTACATACGTGCAGGTACACTTACATGCAAGTACACTCACATACATGCAGGTACACTTACATATGTGCAGGTATACTTACATACGTGCAGGTACACTCACGTACGTGCAGGTACACTCACGTACGTGCAGGTACACTTACGTACGTGCAGGTACACTTACACACATGCAGGTACACTCACATGTGCAGGTACACTTATATATGTGCAGGTACACTTACATACATGCAGGTACACTTACATGCAAGTACACTCACATACATGCAGGTACACTTACATACGTGCAGGTATACTTACATACGTGCAGGTACACTCACGTACGTGCAGGTACACATACGTGCAGGTACACATACGTGCAGGTACACTTACGTACATGCAGGTACACTTACACATGTGCAGGTACACACACACGTGCAGGTACACTCACATATGTGCAGGTACACTTACATACATGAGGCACACTTACATGCAGGCACACATACATTCACACTTACATGCAGGCACACTTACATACAGGTACACTTACATGCAGGTACACTTACATACATGCAGGTACACTTACATATGTGCAGGCACACGTACAGGTACACTTACATGCAGGCACACTTACGTACGTGCAGGTACACTTACATACGTGCAGGTACACTTACATACATGCAGGCACACTTACATGCATGCACACTTACATGCACACATACATGTAGGCACACTTACATGCAGGTGTTACACTCATACAGGTAAAAAAAATGATAAAGTCCAGTTAAAGGGGAGTTAGGTAGTTTAGTGAAAGCATTTCATGAATGAAGAGCGAGCATAGGACTGATTGCTCTGCAGCAACTTATAAATAATGGAGACACAGTGCATAAAATTGATACTTTGAGGAAAAGGCAGACTTTTTGATTATCGGCCATAAGATGGTAAAGTCACTTGGGTGTGATCCTTATAGAGTTGTAGGATTTATGGCCTAATAAATGGTCCCTGTTTGCCATGGGTCACCGAGCTCAGTCGCTCACTCTGAGGACATTTTAGGATGGGTCATCATCTGCTGCCCCCTACTGCACTCCCTCACTTGCAGTCCAGACTCTGCGCTCACATGCATTTGATGCAGGCTGGTAACTGCTGCTTCCTCCCCAGCTTGTGGCGGGACGCAGTCCTGCCCTGTCTGCCTTGCGCGTGCTTCTTCTGGCTGCTTGTAGGTGGTGGGTGTGTTTCTGCACACACGATGGAAGGGATTGCACGTATCCTGCCCCTTGAGGAGGGGTGTGCTGAGCTTCTGCACAGCTGTCCTGGCACATCTTGCCCTGCACCCAGCAGAGATGCTGAAGGGTGGCTGACCAAGGATCCAGCCAGGATCTACAGCCAGCTGCCCCTCCCTTGGGTGGCTGTGAAGATCCGGCAGTGTTCTCACTGAAATCTGACTTCCTAATACTCTTCCTCCTTGGGCGAAGTCTCGAGTGCCCACCACCTAGTCTAGCTGTTTCTGGTTGCAGTGGACACTCTTGAACTCCCGCAAGATAGATTCGTTGACACCCAGATAGAACTCCACCCAGAGTTTCAGAGTTTATACACTGTAGCTTCCCTGTTAAGGCCTTCTTTTTGACTATCAGTCTGTCCTTGTGATGTCTTTATTTCATATTTAAATTGGAAAAAAATTATTCTCTAGAAATTAGCAGCATACTTGGCACTCAGGTTGGTAGGCTGGGGTTACTCTGTTTGACCTGGAACGACTTTGGGGCTGTCTCCCTCTCTGTCCTTGTTGAAGCCAGTGTGAACAGGAATCTTGTTAAAGGAAGAGATCTTGAGGGACAGAGGAGGGGAAGGAGGCTAGTGGTGCACGCGCGGTATGAAGCAGGAGGGGGACTCTGGAGGAGGAGGGTAAGAACAGCATATTGACATGGGCATGAAAATGCCGTCACAAAACGTTGTGCTCTGTATAGTAACATGATTAAAAAGTTGAAAAGAATTTACTGAGTGAGTACTGCCCTTGGCGTCTGCCCTTGGCCCTGTCGTACCGTTCTGGCATGGCTTCCCTAGTCTATTAAGTCTGTTCAGACAGCAGCCCCTTCTTGAGTTCCCGCTAGGAACTTCTGCTGGGCCTGGGCCATGCACGACGTATGTCCCACATGGCAGCGCTGTCTCAGTGGTCACTACTGAAGAAATCTGTTAACCTCTTAACATGTGGCATGTTTTTCTCCATTATTGTGTTAAAAATTTTTAATCACATTTATTGAGTGTGTGTGTGTGTATGTGTGTGTGTGGTGTGGGATT
>VZQC01009601.1:5006188-5036798 GCA_009823505.1 Rhizomys pruinosus | reverse complement strand
TGGGCAGAGCACCCCAAGCAGCCAAAATGGGAAACCGGATTCTAACCCTCCAGCCTGACAGCTGTTCCCCCAAGACTTCGCCCCTGTTTAGCTCTGAAGCAGTTACAGAAGACAGATGTCCACCCTTTTCCTATAGAATCAAAAGCCTGGAATGTCAGGGTGTGAGCTCCAGAAGCCCATTGGAATGCAGAGACACCTAAGACCTGAGGCCCAAGAACCTGCTCTACCAGACCTTTCATTTCGGGGGAAAGTGCTACATAACCTTACAATACCTATAGATAGGAAATAAATTGAACAAGATTCAGATCAAGCTCACTGAAACTGTTTCCTCAAGGAGGTAAAACATCTCATTCAGGGAGGTAAAACCTAGCTTCTCTTGAGCCAAATTATCTTGTTATGGACAAAAGAAATATTAAAAGTGACACTTGTATAATACAGAAAAACATAGTCATTAATAACCCAATACTTATTTGCACCCACTTTATCTAAGACTGTAACTGAGTGTGAAGTTCAAGCCAGAGGAGTAGATGGAAAAGTTCGACTGTAACAGTAATAATAACTCTGCAAGTCTGTGATTTTGCTCAGACATTTAATACACTTGCTAAGACCTGGTTATTCCTTCTATTCTGGAAATATACAGCCATCTTAATATTTATACATAAATCTCTTTGCTTATTCACCAAAATTTTAACGCCTTTATTTCCTTCACTTAATACCATAAGACATTTGCTTAACATTACACATAAGCTTACACATTCACAATAGTTTTAACTCAGGATCTTCAGTTTTTACATCAATAGATTTTACTGTCTTTACTAGAATAATAATGTCATTTAGAAATCTGGGAGAGAAAATCATTCACACAAACAACAGTAACTTTTCACTTGTGGTTGTAGCACAGACAAATGGAGGGAAACATGATTCATAAACCTTCAACTGGAACTGGGGAGCTTGTAAACAGAAAGCAACATGGGGGGGGTTCCCTCCAAGCATAATTTACAGCCTCTGAAGATGTCAAGTTTTCTGTTACTTAGGTAGTCACTAGTTTTTAAGTGTATTTTATACTTTTCCTGTCAGAGGGTGTTATTATGTAATAGTAATAATTACTTGTACAAATGACCTTAACCTACTTCATTAGTTGGAGAACTTTAAAATTTCTAATTGAGGGGTTGGAGAGATGGCTCAGTGGTTAAGAGCACTCTTTCAGAGGACCTGGGTTTGATTCCCAGCTCCAACATGGCAGCTAAGAACTGTCTTTAAGCTTGGCATGGTGGTGCATGCCTTTAATCCTAGCATTTGGGATGCACAGGCAGGAAGATCTCTGTGAGTTCAAGGCCAGTCTAGTCTACAGAGTGAGTTCTGGGCCAGCTGGGGCTATAGGGAGACTCTGTCTCAAAAAATTTTCTCATTTGTAATTGAACTGCAAACACTGTATAACCTTTGCTCAAACTGAAATTCAGGCTGGAGGGGTGGCTCAGTGGTAGAGCCCTGTAGCCCTACCTCCATAAAAAAGCAAATTCTGATGTAAAGTAAAGAAACAGAATCTCTCTGGTGTCAAAAAAGAATCTAATGTGGCAAGAAACCTAGAAAGGTGACTGTGGAATATTCCAATTAAGAGGCCCAAAACTTTAGCTTAAATGCCTTTTCTTCTTACCATAAAATAATCTAATGTTCATGCTTCTGATCTGTTCAGTTCCAACTATAGCATTTCAACAACATATTTTCCTATGCACTAATTTACAAAAAAATACAACTAAGCTTGTGCTAATTAAATAGCAATGTGACTCTGAAACTTAAAAGTCAAAATAAGAACATCTAAAACTTTTCATGGTTTACACAGTAATGGGAGTCTCCAGCTCTAGCTGTGAAGCACAGTTTTTGTAAATTAAAATATGAACATATTGAAAATAGTTGATTTCAATAATGGCACTAGTTTTACTCATATTTATTAAAATGGGCATAAAGCTTCTTTCTGTATCTGACAGTTTGACCTATGTTAACAACCTGGGATTTTTGGTTAAGAATAAAGCTGGGGCTGGCAGGATAGCTCAGCAGGTAAAAAAAATCTGCCATTAAGCCTGATACCTTGAGTCAAATCCCCAGAACCCATAAAGAAGAGAACACACACACACACACACACACACACACACACACACAGAGACACACACACAGTCTGAGGGGCCATCCTGCTATGCTGGTGGGTCAGCAGTTCAGGCCCCAGGCTGCCTTTTGCTTCTTATGAGGGGAAAGAATTTTGGGAAAGCAGACACAAAATCAAAACCATTGTCCAGTTTCCAAGAAGATACATTGTGTTTTTTCTTTAAAGATGGGTTAGCAAATCAAACTAAATCAAACTAAATCAAACCTACAGCCAGTTGTATTTCAGTTTTCTCAAACCATTTATCAGGACTTTAAAGGTCTTAAAGCAACATAAACTGGACTGAACATTGAAACCAAAATACTTTTAAAACAAAAACAAAAGGGATACCTTAACATACCCATTTCAGTAAACTGAAACCAGAAGGCATTTAACAATAAGATCCTTAAATAACCAACTCAGATACTGCTTTATATGGACAATTAACACTTAAAAAGTTCTGTGGAACATTTAATAGACTCAACAACATTGTTTAATAAATGTAAAGTTTTCTAGGGTACCCACATTTATAATTGAGCATGTAAAAAAAACTAAAACAAATAATTTTGTGTACAAAAGTTATAGACTCATAAAACATAATAGCCCAGGGCTATTGATTGTTTTTCTCACCCTCTTTTAATATACACTTCATTTTACTATCTCCCGTCATCTAGTGCAACAGTGACTCCAGTCAGGTCCTCATTGAACTGATGGACTCCTAATGTACTAAACTGACGCCTAATGATTTATTGCTATACCCATATATTAATCCACCTCTCAACTCTCACTAGAGAAGATTCCTCACACATCAGATGGTAATTAATACAGATCCACAACTGGTCAATGTTGGTACCAATTTCTGTTCTGGTTTGTCTTCCATTGCTGTGACAAAACACTCTGACCAACACCAACTTGGGGAGGAAAGGGTTTATTCAGCTTACATCTCCTGGGTCACAGTTCACTTAGGGAGCCCAAGGCAGGAACTCAGGGCAGGAACCTGGAGGCAGGAGCTGAAGCACAAGCCATGGAGGAGCTGGGTACTTATTCCTGAATAATACGCCTATATTAAATATCTCCCTCCCAATGTTCAGGTGTGTTTGTGGAAGAGGGGGCAGAAAGATTGTAACAGCTGAAGGCAGTGGATGACCACAGAGAAACAGAGCTTCCCAGCTGTCTGCTGAGTTACTCATATGAACTCACAGCAACTGTGACAGCATGAAAAATTGCCATGAAAGCCCAAGTCAGACAGAATTCAATCATGGAAGTGAGGAGAAGGGTAGGAGACCCCAGCTCTAGCTGAGGAACTATTGATAATTACTGGAAGCCGGGAAAAGAAGAGCCAGTTTTCATTAAGGGTAAGTTGAGCAGGCTTTGGTGGAAGGACCAAGATTCAATAGCTTTGGGGGATACAGGTTTAACTTGATAGGCCTTTATACATACACAGGCATGCACGCGCATGCACACACACACAAACAGAGTACATGAAATTAGGCAAAAGGTATTAAAGAAGTTACAGATATGACAAGGGGGGGTCTAAAGATGATCAAAACATATTGTATGAAATTCCCCAAAATTCAATAAAAATGGAATAAAGACCAAGACAAATCCCAAATTAGCATCCAGAAAGAAATCCTTAAGATCAGGGCAGAAATTAATAAAGGAAAACAAACAAACAGAAACAATAAAAGGAATCAAAGAGTTGTTTCTTCGAAAAAATAAATAAGTTTGACGAACCCTTAGCCAAACTAATGAAGAGAGAGAGAGAGAGAGAGAGAGAGAGAGAGAGAGAGAGAGAGAGAGAAAACTCAAATTAATAAAATTAGAGACGAGAAAGGAACCATTACAATAGATAGCAATGGAATTCAGAAAATCATTAACTCTTGCCTTGAAAATGTGCATTCCACCAAATTGGAAAACCTGAAAGAAATGGATAAATTCCCACATGCACAGTTAATACCAAGTTAAATCAAGATGAGACACACAATTTTAACATATATATAATAAGCAATGAGATTGAAACAGTAATTAAAAATATCCCACTTACAAAAAGTCCAAAACTTTTTTATGACTCAGCAGTCAAGAGCACTTGATACTCTTGCAAAGTAGCAATGTTTGATTCCCAGCACACACAGACGGGCTCACAACCTTCTGGAAATACAGGTCTCTTTCCAGGATCTTCCCACACCCATTCCTAACACTCTGGGGAGTCTGTGGCCTTACCCAACTGTAGAAAGAGCTGAGGATGGTGAAGATTTCATTCAGTAAACCCAGCAGTCATATAAATTTGGGGTCCTGGTAATGAAAGCCCTCACCAAATACAATGGAGCAGATGATGTTGGCCATGACAGGTTGGAAGAGGAGGGTTCAGTTTAGATAGGCACATCATAGATAACTAAATGTCCCCTGCACTGTTTTATGGGGTGATTGTCATCTATATGGTTACATTTTCATTCGTGTTTGGTTTCATCATCTCCTGGCTAGCCTGTTGTCAAAGAGAAACTTTCCTTCCAAGGCAGGGCGGGGGGGGGATTCACAGCACTGACTCAGTCTGACTTTCTTTCTGCACGTCTCTGTATACTGGTCTTGGCTTCTGTCTTTGATATTTCATTTTTTTGTGTGTTCCTCTTAGCATTATAGAAACCTGTCCTCCCCTTCAAACAATTTGTGTCTCTCCTGAATATGACCATTTTCATGTTTTTTCTATGAGATTCCATTACTTACATCTGTCCTTGCAGCTTCATCTTGTCAGTCTTCTTTGTTTCTCTCTCCCTTTCTCTCTCTTTCTCCTTTCCCAGAACTTATTTCTATATTTGTAGACAATCCCCCAGGCCTGCTGGGGAATTTCATAGTCCAACCATGAACAAGAGGGTGAGAGGTGTAGAGTCAAGACACAGACCATGGGAATCAGGTCAATGCAGACAGAGGGCGAGCTGTTGTGGACTTGTTTATTGGGGGCAGGGTTAGGGTTTATGTACTGTTTGCATTCTTGGTCTCTTAATGCAGTGTTGTGTCGCCTTGTGATTGGCCCAGGTCTGCAACTCAGTTGCTTGTATGGTCTCACTTGCCCAGGGCAGGTTAAATTGATGAGGGACAAGCTCTGCACATGCATAATTCTCAGCATACAGGCTACTACATTTCCACCCTTTGTATTTAATTTTGCATGAGGAGCAGCTCAGTGGGAGCTTGGGTGCTATGCCCCAACCTTGTTGACCCCACCTCTGGCACTCCGACATTTGACTGCGTCTGGCTTAGGTTGCCCTGGTTTTGCAGAGTCTTACCTGTCTTTCACTGGTCAGCCACCAAAGGAAGAGGCCAGGAGCAGTACCACAGAGGGGAGAGACAAGTTCATTCCCTTGAATTGTGGATGGATGAGAGCCAGATGAGAATCACCTCATCGGGAGGGGTGCATGCAGAGTTCCTATTGACCATTGCTGAGAGTACCTGGGCTGTTGTTTTGTTGACCTGGCGTTGGCTGTGGGCAAAGCTAAACAGACACCTGAAGAGAAAAAGGGCAGAGAAGGGCCAGGAGGCAGAGGATGCCCCAGGTGACCAATGTGGCAGGATCAAAAATGGACTTTAGCTTAGAACACACCTGTGAAACAAAGCTAGTATCAAAGGCTATGACCTCAGGGTGGGTAGAGTTAAGGGAGACAACTTGAGAACCAAGTGTCAAAGTGAAGTTAATAAACTGTTGTGACTGGAGCCTTTAGTAATGTCACCAAGTTCATGATGTAGATGTGTAATAATGAGAACTTAGTAGGGGGTCAGGCAGAATGAGGAAAACCTGGGGTAGTAACTCATCTCTCCCTCTCACGTGGCCTTCAAATGCTTGAAGGAAGTAAACCACAGTTGGTGTCTCCAAGATGGAATGATCTCTACTAGGGGGGTTGTATTGGGTCCTTAGCACCATTATTTTATTTTATTTTTTATTATTTTTAAAAATTTATTGTTGTACATAAATGTTTTTGTACAAGACTATGCTATAAATTGATTCTAGATCCGTGTCCTCCTCCCAACCTCCCCACTGCACCAGATTCACCCTTTCAGTCAGTTCTTTGATGCAGTCTTTTCTGTTGTGGTTGTTGGTGGTGTTCTTTCCAATATGCATCACTACCAACAAGAAATGTTTACAATTAGGTCATTGGCACTAGCATTCACAGATGAGGGATACCATTCATCTTTTGTTTTTCTGGGACTGTGTTACTTCACTTAACATAATATCTTCCAGTTCCATCCATTTATCTGCAAAGCTCATGATGTCATCTTTCTATTTTTTTTTTTTTTGGTATTTTTGAGACAGGGTCTCCCTGCAGCTCCAGCTGGCCTGGAGCTCAGGCTGGCCTTGAACTTACGGAGATCCGCCTGCCTCTGCCTCCCAAGTGCTAGGATTAAAGGCGTGCGCCACCACACTCGGCTATAGAACTCCATTGGTTAGATGTGCCACATTTTTTCTATCCACTCGTCAGGTGAGAGGCACTTGGATTGGTTCCAGCTACTTGCTATTGTGAAGAGAGCTGAAATAAACACAGCTGTGCATGTAACTCTGTGGTAAGATGAGTCTTGTGGGTACATGCCCAGGAGTGGTATGGCTGGGTCAGGTGGCAAGTTCATTCCAAATCTTCCAAGGGTTCTCCACACTGCTTTCCATAGTGGCTGTACCAGTTTACATTCCCACCAGCAGTGGATGAGTGTTCCTCTTTCCCCACAACCTCTCCAGCACTTGGTATCATTTGTTTTCTTGATCCTAGCCAGTCTTATTGGAGTAAGATGATATCTTAAAGTGGTTTTGATTTGCATTTCAGCTCTTTGCTCCATCTATTGAGGAGGCCATTTGTTTTCTTTCTTCTTTGTTTTTTGAGTAGTTTATATATTCTGGAAATCAATGCTTTGTCAGATGTTTCTGCAGTGAAGGTTTCCTCCCACTCTGTGGGATTTCTCTTCACTTTTTGATTGTTTCTTTTGATGTAAAGAAGCTTTTGTGTTTCATGAGGTCCCATTTGTCAATTGTTGACCTTACCTTAATTCTTGCACAGCTGCTGCCTGATTTAGGAAGCCTTTTTCTTCACCTATATCTTGTAGTCTGCTGCCAAGTTTTTCTTCTATCGCCTTCAGAGTTTGGGGTATCAGGTGGAGGTCTTTAATCCATCTGGAGTTGACTTTTGTACAGGATGAGGGGTAGGGGTTTAATTTCATTCTTTTACAAGTGGTGATCCAGTTTTGCCAACACCACTTGCTGAAGATTCTGTCTTTTCTCCATTGTGTCTTCTGGGCCCCCTTGTCAAATATGAGGTGGCTGAAATTGTATGCGCTCAAGTTTGGATCTTCAGTTTTGTTTCATTGGTCAACAGGTCTGTTTTTGTGCCAGTACCAGGCTGTTTTTATGGCTATAGTCCTGTAGTATAGTTTGAAGTCTGGTATAGAGATCTCCCCTGTATTGCTCTTTTCACTCAGGGTTGTTTTGGCTATTTTGTTTTTCCAAATGAAATTAAGGACCTTTTTTTCCCCCAAGCCTGTGAAGAAACCCTTGGGGATTTTAATTGGGATTGCATTAAATCTATATAAGAGTTTGGGTAGAATGGACATTTTTACTATATTAATTTTTCCAATCCATGAGCATGGGAGGTTTTTCCATCTTCTGATGTCTTCATCAATTTTTTTCTTCAGAGGTTTAAAAATTTTGTTGTAGAGTTCTTTGGTGTCTTTGGTTAGGTTTGTTCCTAGGTATTTTATTGTTTTTGAAGCTATTGTGAGTGGGAAGGTTGCCTTGAATTCCTTCTTCAGTTGCTTGTTGTTGGCATAAAGGAAGGCTACTGATTTTTTTAGGTTAATTTTGTATCCTGCCACTTTACTGAAGCTCTTAATAGTTTCTAGGAGTTTTCTGGCGGAGTTTTTAGCATCCTTTAAGTAAACAATCATATTGTCAACAAAAAGGGATAGCTTGACTTCCGGTTTTCCAATTAGTACTCTTTTAATTTCCTTTTCTTGCCTTATTGACCTAGCAAGTGTATCAAGCACTACACTGAAGAGGAGTGGTGACAGGGGTCAGCCTTGCCGAGTTCCTACCTTTAAAGGGAATGCTTCTGTAGTTTCCCCATTGAGGATGATATTGGCTGTGGGTTTCCTGTGTATGGCTTTGATTGCTTTGAGGAATGATCCCTCCAATCCAATTCCCTGTAGGACTTTAAGCATAAAGGGGTGCTGGATTTTGTCAAAGGCCTTTTCCGCATCAATTGAGATGATGGTGTGGTTTTTGTCTTTCAGTCCATTTATATGCTTGATGATATTTATTGATTTTCATATGTTGAACCATCCCTGCATCTCTGGTATGAATCCTACTTGATCATGATGGATGATCTTCTTGATGTGGGTCTGTATTCGGTTTGCCAGTATCGTGTTTAGAATTTTGGCATTTGTGTTCATTAGGGAGATGGGTTTATAATTCTCCTTTTTAGTTGTATCTTTGCCTGGTTTTGGTAATAGAGTGATGTTGGCTTCATAGAAGGAATTTGGGAGAGTTCCCTCTGATTGTATACTTCTAAACAGTTTCAGAAATAATGGTTGTAGGTCTTTTTGAAATGTTTTATAGAATTCTGCTGTGAAACCGTCTGGGCCTGGGCTTTTTTTAGTTGGGAGGCTTCTTACTACATCCTCTATTTCTTCATATGTTATGGGTCTGTTTAAGCTGCTGGTCTCCTCTTGGCCAAGCTTTGGTGATTCCCAAGATTTCAGATATTCATCCATTTCTTCTAGATTTTCAAACTTGGTAGAATATAGGTTCTTGTAATATTCCCATATAATTTTCTTGATCTTTTCCTTGTCCGTTGTGATATTTCCCTTTTCATCACAGATTGTATTGATTTGGAGTTGTTCCTTCTTTCTTTTTGTTAACTGGGCTAGAGGTCTGTCTATCTTGTTTATTCTTTCAAAGAACCAACTTTTGGCTTCATTGATTTTTTGTATTGTTTTCTTTGTTTCTATTTCATTGATTTCTGCTCTGATTTTTGTTATTTCTTCCTGTCTGTTGCGTTTAGGGTTCATCTGTTGTTGCCTCTCAAGTGCTTTTAGCTGTAGTGTTAGATCATTCACTTGTGCTCTTTCTGTTTTTCTAATGTAGGCACCCAGGGCTATAAATTTCCCTCTTAGGACTGCTTTTAAGGTATCCCATAAGTTTTGTTGTGTTGTATTGTCATTGTCATTCAGTTCCAGGAATGTTTTTATTTCTTTCTTTATCTCTTCCTTGACCCATTCATTATTCAAGAGTGTGTTGTTTAGTCTCCATGTGTTCTTGTAGGCAGGAGGGCTTGTCCTGGTGTTGATGTTGAGCTTCATTGCACTGTGGTCTGACAGGATGCATGAAATTATTTCAATCTTTTTGTATTTGTAGAGGTTTCTTCTGTGTCCCAGGATGTGGTCGATTTTGGAGAATGTTCCGTGGGGTGCTGAGTAGAAAGTGTATTCTCTGGTATTAGGATGGAATGTTCGGTAGAGGTCTATGAGGTCCATTTGGTGTATCATATCGTTCAGTTCAGATGTCTCTCTGTTTATTTTTTGTCCTGTTGACCTATCCAAAGGACTCAGTGGGGTATTGAAATCTCCCACTATGAGTGTGCTGGGGTTAGTCTGTGACTTGTGGTCCTGGAGAATTGTCTTTATAAAGTTTGGTGCACCAGAATTTGGGGCATATATATTCATAATTGTGAAATCTTCTTGGTGGATTGTTCCTTTGATGAAAATGTAATGGCCTTCTTTGTCTCTTCTGATTTCTTTTACTTTGAAGTCTATTTTATCCGATATTAAAATAGCAACACCTGCTTTCTTTTTGGTACCATTTGCTTGGAATATTTTTTTCCATCCCTTCACTTTAAGGTGGTGCCTGTCCTTGAAGGTAAGATGTGTTTCTTGTAGACAGCATATCGATGGATTCTGTTTCCTAATCCAGTCTCCCAGTCTATGTCTTTTGATTGGGGAATTTAGTCCATTAATATTTAAGGTTATGACTGATAGGTTTGTGTTGCTTCCTTTTGCCTTATTATCCATCTGCGGTTTTGGTTTAGGTTTCTACTTCTGCAGTTATGCTTTTATTGATTTCTCCTTCTAGGTGCCTGGGGTTGGTTGCTCCTTTCTTCTGTTCTTTGAATTGCTTCAAGTATTCTCTGAAGGGTTGGTTTTCCGGACATGTATTCTTTCAACTTGTTTATGTCATGGAAGATTTTTCTCTCTCCTTCAACTATAATTGACATTTTTGCTGGGTATAGTAACCTGGGTTGGCATCTATTGTCCCTTAACACTGGGAATGCTTTGCTCCAGGTTCTTCTTGCTTTCATAGTTTGCATTGAGAAGTCAGTTGTAATTCTGATAGGTTTCCCCTTATAGGTCACTTGTTGTTTTTCTCTTGTGGCTTTAAGGATTTTGTCTTTGTTTTGGGTGTCTAGCATTTTAACTATGATGTGGCGTGGAGAATTTCTTTTCTGATCTTGTCTGTTTGGAGTTCTATGTGCTTCTTGTATTGGTATTGGTTTGTCCTTTTTTAGTTTGGGGAAGTTTTCATCTATTATTCTGTTGAAGATCTGATCAATACCATTCTCTTGGGATTCTTCTCCTTCCTCTATTCCTATGATGTGGAGGTTTGATCTTTTCATAGTGTCCCACAGTTCCTGGTTGTTCCATTTTTGTGTATTTTTAAATTTTTCATAATCTTTACTTGAGGTTTTTAGTTGTTCTGTGTTATCTTCCAGGTCTGATATTCTTTGTTCTGCTTCCTCCATTCTGCTTCTGAGGCTTTTTCCATTCCTTTCCTCTTGATTGGATGAGTGTTTGATTTCCTTTTTATTTTCCTCTTCTGATTTCTTTAGTATTTCCACTTCCTTTTGGAGCTTTTCAATCTCTTCCTGTAGCTCTTTGCTTCATTGGTTGGTTTCCTTATCTTTTTCAACATGGCATCTTTTCAGTGTTTCCACTTCCTTCTGGAGTTTGTCATTCTCTCTCTAGGTCCTTCTTGAGTTTTTCATTCTCTTTTCTTAATTCTTTGATTTGCTCTTTACACTCTTGGACTTCTTTAAGTATGTTCACAATTGTACTTCTAATATATGTGTCCTGGCCCATCCCCGGGGGAATCCCACTGTAGGAATCTTTGACAGGGTTGGTAGGGCTTGGTGTGCGATTATTCTGCACATTTCCCATGTAGTCTCTTCTTCGTGTCTGTGGCATATGGGTATCACTTTGCCTGCATTCTAATGTGAATCCCAAATGCCTCTTCACTGTGTTGAAGGCTTGCTTTGATTGCCCCCTTCTGATGCCTTCCTTGTTTGTTTGATTGATTTGTTTTTCTCCTTTACTCCTTGCTTATGGAGTGTTGACTTCTCTAAGCTTTAAGCTTTCTATTGGAAGTCTAACTCACTCTTCCCTTTCTGTTCTGAAGGTTCTCCAAAAAATCCACTTGGACACTCCTTTGACAATCCTAGTTAGTTTTGGTGGAGCTGTTACTTGTGCTTCAGGTGGTCTTGGGAGATCCCCATCTCAAGACTCACACAAACCCACCTTTTATAACAGCTGGGAGGACAACTCTGTCCCCACAGCCACAAAACGAAATGCAAACAATCCACCTGGCTGAAGCACCCAGCTCCTCCCTGTGGTCTTGGGATATCCCCAGCACCATGATTTTATTGGAATTTACCTCCTGGTCAATAAATCTAACAAGTGAGTTAACATGCATGAGCCACGAGTCAGAGCAACCAGAAGGATAATTCCACTGGCAGATCCAGGAAGTCCTCAGTTCTCAGCTGAGAAATAACCTGGCTCTTTTGGGGGGTCTTGACCCTAAACTGCATAGCCAATTTTAGCTCCTACTTTTATCACGTTATCTTCTGAGGAGGTTACCCCAATTGCCAAGAGGGAATCGAGGTGCAAATTGACTTCTTCAATGCTGAAAAGGGGCATAGGAGGTGGCAACTGGGGTACCTGCTCAGTTGATCTATCTAAAAGACCTCAAAAGTATAGTTACAGAGAGAACAAAATCTTTGACTATTGTCTGTGAAGGCAAGAGTAGGTAGGTACATTTTCCAAGCAGGGAACCAAGAGAGGAACAGGGTGAATTAAAAAAAAAAAAACTTAAAAGTCCATTAGAATTTCTCAACCTGGGGTTCCAAAGCATCCATTATTGGGCTTTTCCTTTTGTTCATATGTCCATAGTGTCTGGATTCAGCATCTGCTTTCCAGGAATTTTTGATAGTCATAGTGTGAGTTTTCCCTTATGTAACTGCTTAAACAGAAAGAGGAAACTTTATTATTTGGTAACAACAAAACTCATATGACTTTAAATGACTTAAAATCTAGTGTTTGGAGGCACAATCTTTCAGACTTTAAAGGAAATATAATGATTACTTATCTTTTGGTTATACTTTCCTCTTGGTCCATACAGTTAGCCCAGATTAACCAGCTTTTGTTTTCTCAAGGTCAGTTGGTCCTCAGGAGTCGCTCGGATTTTGGGGGGAGAGGGCTCTGGCTCCTCTCGGCTTTTCATTTAACAGTTCCATTTACACGAGGACAAAGTCGGGACTTGCTAGACCAGGTTTCCCTTTTTGAAGCATGGAGAGACTTTCCTCTTCACAGCCTGGACACTGGCTAGTGGATCTCTAAGACCTCCCTGCCCAGGAGGACTGGTGACTCACAATTGCAGGATGTTTCAGGAGATGCCCCCAGACATAGTTCCCCAGGAGTGGTTGACATCAGAGGGCAAGAAACAAAGTTGTTCCTTAGGTCCCTCAGCTGATTTGGTATGGACATTTAAGTATGGTCATTATCTATCCAGAAAGGCTAAGTTACACCAGCCTAACACCTTTAATTACTGTATACTATTTTAAATAAGGCTTGGACTATTGTCCAAGCAGCTTTGTATAATACTAACTGGAGGAGGGACTTAATACCGTACGTTAAGCAGGCATAAGCCACAAGATCGACTTAAACAATTTCAGGCTTATTTTAAATGTAAAATTATTCACTACAATTACTACAAACGGGAATAATCTTTTTCTTTTTCAGACCCTTTTTCCTGATTTATAGTTTTCCTAGAAAGACAGGAGTTGTAACACATACCAGAAGACAGGAAATAAACTGGTAAGGATTACCAAGTCCATCCAAACTGTCTTCTTCTGGACTGCATGCAGTTGGTTCAGGAAGATAGAATCTAGCTTTTTGAGCCAAATTATCTGGTTAGCTTAAAGGAAATATCAGAATCAACTCTTGCAAAAAATATAAAGTGCGTTTTTCAGTAGCCATAGGTAACCCACCATTTGCCTGTGCCCATGTAATCCAAAACTGTAACAGATGAACCAGCTAGATGCACATACTGATCTGTTACAAGGTAACAGTTCCTAACCCAAACTCAATGGAAAAGGAGTGAAACGTCTGCAAGGTGCACTTTAAGAAGAGGTACTTTTTGCTTATGAAAAGAAACCAGTGAATCTCCTAAGAATAACGAAAATGGAATGTTTAATAGTTTTAGCTCACATGACAGTTTACTTGTGAATCAACTTGATATCAAGTAAATCATTAGCATTAGTTGCAAGCCTATTTATTTAAACAGCTTCATAAAACAAATATGTTTAACTAGCTTCAAACCCAAAACTTTAGCACCTTGATGAAAACTCTAAATTAGAGATGAAAGCTTAAATCAGATTAAATATGACTCTTAAGTTTATAGCAGTCAATATAACAGCACGTTAATCTTCACAGTTTATACAGTACTGGGGTCATCTACCTGTGAGGTAAATTTTCCTATTTTTAATTTAGGATTAAATTGGGTCAGTTATTTGTTTCTCACTCAGAAATTCTACAGTAATGATATTTACACATAGAGAACTTGGCTGTGCTAAGATTAAGGACATGATAGGATTAAAGGTGTGGCCCACCACACCTGACTGGGGAACTTCCAGGAGTGGCCAGACTGGTAGGACAGCAGTTCAAACCCAGGGAGGTATGTTCACTTCTTATGCGGAGGAAGAGGGGCCCAGCTAGAAAACACGATAAAGCTCATTAGCTATCCCAGGCTGCCCTCTCCCACCCCTGGAAGCCATGTAGCACCCCAACTGATCCAGGTGCTAGACCTCAAATTGGGTCTCTAGCAGAGACCAAAAGGTTGCCACGTGGGCACTCCAGAGAGCTCAGGAATTCCCCAAGCTCTGAAGATCTCCTCCCAAGCAAGACCAGGATCCCTGACTAAGTGCTGATGCAAATTTTACTAGCTAGTATGAGGCAGATTATCTTTGGTCCTTTGAGATAGGCATAGCAGCTGGGTGGAGACCAGATGGGCTGACCTTGAGCTCACAAGGAACTGCCTGCCTCAGCCTCCCAAGGCCTGGGATTAAAGGTGTGTGCCACAACACCCAGTCCAAGAATTCATTCCTAGTCCCGAAAGCTAGTTAATGTTAAATCAAGGATACATCCACCCAGAGAATCTGGCCTGCAGAAGTTTCATAAAAGTAAGTAATTCCAAAGCAAGCAAGTTACCTCACACAATTCCTTTTGAAAGTAGACACAAACCAAATTTTAGGCCTTTAAATGCATTTTTAAATATCAATTTTAAAGTTTGCATATGCATATATATTCTGGCATGCCAAAATGAATGATTCTTTACACATAAAGGATTGAAACTTGAAGTGGCCACTTTGTTTGACAACATCAAATGAGACAATTATAATGACCAAATTACAAACACACACAAAAACTTAGACATATGGTTAGTCACATGGAAGAACAGTTACCATAAACACAAGACAGTCAGACGAACAGAGGAACTGCTACATGCATGGAGCTGATGCCCTGTCGGTCCTGGAACCAAAAATCCAGACCCCTTGCCCTGATTCCAAATCACTGAGGTGAACCCCATGTTTGCACTTTACCAGTGGAGAGTTAGGGCATCCCCCATCTCCGTGCTCAAGGAGCAATTTTGCATCCAGTTTCTCCTAACCGAGCACCCCAGACCAGAAACTTGAGTTTAAATAAAACCAAAGTGCAAGTAAAAAGAAAAAAAAATGAGCTCTTTCTCACCCAAAAGACACAGACAGCAGAACAAGATGTTTCTAGTCCCTCCAGTGGGAGAGAGCTTCCTGGGCCCCCTTCCAAGGATGTATTGGTGGGGGGTGAATAAGTATCCCTAGCAGAGGCAGCTGAAGGGAGTTTGGGAGAATGGGGATGAGGGGTCTCCTTCCTCATCCTGGTGAACTTCAGGGACACAGGGCAAGGCCAACTTCTCAGTGTTCTTGTGGCAGGCTGAGTTATGTTCATGCAGAATATCCTCCACCGAGGAGCCCTTAAGGCTTGCAATTATGGCGAGGAGGGGCAATGCAAAAGGCCTCCTCCTAAATGAATCCAAGTCCTGGGATTTCATTTTAAGGCCACGTTTCTGGAGGAGAGCCTTAAGGGCAGCTGTCTGTGGTTCCTGAACATTGGGAGGGATGTTCCCCATGAGGGCAGGAAATGGGAAGGGAGGTTAAGTGTTAGAGGGAAGAACCAACAAAGCAGCAGCGTAGGAATGTATGTCCCACGCCAAGGGCAAACACACAGAAAACTAAAGTAGAGAGGAGAGGCAGGTTGTGTGTGGGGGTAGGCAGGTGCTCACCCTAACGCTGGCCAAAAAACAAAGAACACAAAAGGGGTCCTACTCACTGATCAAGGAAGGGGGTGCCTTGCCAGCATTGGGGGATCAGAAAACCACATTGGGTGCCAGATGGAGACAATCCCCCAGGTCTGCTGGGGAATTTTGGGGTCCGACTGTGAATGAAAAGGGGGTGAGAGGTGCAGAGTCAAGACACAGACCTTGGGAATCAGATGAACACAAACAGAGGGCAAGCTGTCGCGGATTCGTTTATTGGGGGCAGGGTTAGGGTTTATGTACTGCTCGCATTCCTGCTCTCTTAGTGCAGGGTCATGTCGCCTTGTGATTGGCCCAGGTCTGCAACTCAGCTGCTTTTATGGTCTCACCTGCCCAGGACAGGTTAGGTTGATGAGGGACAAACTTTGTGCATGCGTAATTCTCAGCATACTGGCTACTACATATATTGTTTTTTCAATAATTCATTGTTTAATTATATTCAAGAAAAATTGACCCATTTACCATTGTTGAAAATTTGATCCACAATTGAACTCAATTAATATAAAAGCTGCCACTACTCTCCAGAGTCTGATGGATGATCTCATGCCAAGGGACATCTGAGTGTACAGACTTACTCCAGAGGACTTAACATACATGAGACAATGCATGGAATCTGGGGAGTGGAGTCTGGAGGGTGCTGAAGATGAGAGAAGGGCATGAATATGATTGAGATGTATGAAATTCTGTATCTTTTTATATATCAATTAGTCATGTTCTGCATCTCAATGTCCCCGTCTTTTTGACCCCTCCCACCCAGATCCCTGTGTCCCTGCTTGGGTTTCCACAGTTCTGCTACCAAACAGTCCATTTTCCCATCCCAAAGACATTCATTGTGGTCAAACAGAATCTCTTGAGGACTTTCCAAGGCTTTCCATGGACAAACATTATGCCTAAGTGGCAGGGTATGGGGAAAAGTTTGGGGAGACTCACAAATCTTCCCTTTTGCTGCCCCAAGGCCTATCTGCAATTCACCAGTTCCTGGAAGATGGGATCAGTGATGACGATAAACCCTGGGAAGAGAAAGCCTCGGTGTGATCCACTAGGGTCTCTCACATTATCTGGGACCCACATATGAGAGGCTGAGGTCTCAGATGTATTGTGAAAACATCTCTTATTTTTCCCACAGCTGCAGAGACAGGACTCAGATCTTACAATCCAACACTGGTGAAGAGGCCTTCTTCTCACAGCTGGATCACATCCTGTGGTGGTTTGCATGAGTGTCCCCCATAGGCTGCTAAGTATTCAGACATTTGTCTCCAGTTGGTGGCGCTGTTTTGGAGGTCTTAGAAGGTGTGGCCATGCTGGGGCAAGTGTGTCACTGGGGGTAGGCTTAGTGAGTTTTAACAAGCCTCTGTGGTCTACAGTTGCCCTCTCTGTTTCCTGTGCTCTTTGCGAGATGTGACCTTCGGTTTGCTGCTCCAGATCCAGCCGCCACGTCTCCCACCACAATGGACTGTAATTCCCTGGAACCACCAATCACAAGCTCAAATAAACTCTTCCTTTTATAAGTTCCTTGGTCTGGTGTTTTATCACAGCAACAGAAAAGTGACTAATACACACCCTCTTCAGAAAAGAACCAAAACTTGAACTCTGTGGTTTCACCTCCCTCACATACCTTCCCAAGGGTTCTCGTCTCAGTTTTCCCCAGAACCTTGCCAGCTTTGGAATCCATGAATTTCACAGGCACCCCTATGCACACTGCAAAGACATAGGTCAGGATCCAGTAGGGAGATGACCCTTGGAGTGGAGGACTCTAGATCTAGACTAGCAAGATCCTGGGAAGGAGGATGAAGTGAAAGCCAGATTTTGGAGATTAGACTTGAGATCATATCTTAAGTCAAGTCAAACCTGAACATTTATTTATTTATTTATTTAATTTTTATTTATTATTTTATGTGTATGAATGTACTGTCTCCATGTAAGTAGGTGCACCCATGTCCTGCAATGCTGCAGAGGTCAGAAGAGGGCGTCGGATTCCCCTGGAACTGGAGTTAAAGACAGTTCTTAGCTGCCACGTGGGTGCTGGGGATCAAACCCGGGTCCTCTGCAAGATCAGTTGGCACTCTTAACCACTAGGCCACCTCTCCAGCCCAAACCTGAACATTTAAACATCAGGTCACCACCTCTGGTGGTGGGTGAGGTGCAGAAAACAGGCTCTCAAGACCCTGTCATGTGGAACACCACATGGTTAACAAGAGGTAGCTGGCCTGGTTAAGAGTTTACAGAGTTCCTTATTCTGAGGTAAACGTCTTGATTTACAACCCTCACAGAGAGGCCACACATGTTTATCATACTGTACCCTGGAACATTGCTTATAGATTAGCATGAAATTTCTCATGTGTTCCAAACTCTCTGTCTACATAAGATTGCAAAATGGGACAATAAATGACTCACTTCACATTGGCATGGGTCCCAGAGTCATTACTTTGTACCACAGCTATCATCTTCTGAGGAGTGGGACCCCTGCAACAGGAGCAGGACCCCCAATACCAGAGAGCTCCATGACCATCTCTCCCTGCAGTACTTTTTTCTGTTTCTCTTGAAGGACAAGCTACCTTGTTTATTTTTGTGGGTTTTGGGAAAGAGAGTATGATAGGACTCTACTTAGGAAAGTTCCTGGAAACTCCCTAAGGGAGTCCAATGTGCACCCAGAAGTTTAGTATCTCAGAATTGTGGCTGAAAGTTTCCCACTGGCCAGGCTAGATATATGATGATGTGAAATAAACAACACTTCCCTAAGGAAGAGCACAGATATGAGGAATGTGATGTGTGGAGGCTGAGTTTCATGTTTCCACTGAAAGGGTGGTTTACAGCCACTTTTGTCAGAAGGTGGAAAGACAGTAAATGAGATTGAGAAGAGCTGGCTTACAGAACCAGACCCTTGGGGGACAGGGGTTTTATTCTGGGCATCAGAAAAAATTGATATGTAAAGTGAGATAGAAGAGGTCTGGCTGCATGACTCCATGATTTTAATGAGTCGATGGTTTAGTGACTGTTAATTTATAATTTATTCATTTCTCAGCAGATATTTTGAACACCTGTCATAGACCACCTGCAGGTCCAGATACTCAAAATAGAGCAGTAAATAAGGCAACAGCCTCATCCTTCACACAGCTGGTATCAATGCGATGGAGTTATCACCAAAACATCTTCTGGAAAGGTCCTTAGAATCCTGACCATCCATAGCCACAAGCAAAAATAGCAGGAATCCTTTCCTGAGCAAGGGACAGGGGGCGGGGTCAGGCTTTGGGTGTTTATTTGATTCCTGGGAGATTCAATGGGAAACATAAAAGAATCTAAGATGGCACATAATCATACAGCTCAGGCAAATCAAGCCCTTAAACAGAGAGATGATTCAACAGAGAGTACTAAGAATGCCAGTGCAGGTCTGTGATGATGTGTGACTGTGCTCCATAATGTAAAGGAACCTTGAAGGTACTGTATGAATTAAAAGACACCAGACACAAAAGGTCTCACATTATTGATTCTATTTATATGAAAGATACAGGTTAGGCAAGGCCATAGACACAGAAACCAAACTGAAGTTCACAGGGTCTCAGTTACAAAGGGGGTGGGAAGGGACTGCTTAATAGGTCCAGGGTTTAGGGGCGAAGAGGGTGACAAAACAATCTGGAACTACATAGCGGTAGTTGTGCAAGATTGTGAATGAATTAAATGACACTAAACTGTACACTTAAAAAAATCATTTTCAGGGCTGGAGATATGGCTCAGCAGTTAAGAGTACTGACTGCTTTCACAGAGCACCAGGTTCAATTCCCAGCACCCACATGGTGCCTAATAGCCATCTGTAATTCCAGTTCCAGGTAAGCCAATACCCTCTTCTGTCCACACAGGCATTGCAAGACATGGGTACACTTACACACATGCAGGCCATATATTAATATGCATAAAATAAAAAAATTAAATAGTTTTAAAGCTGGATATGGTAGCATATGCTTATAATACCTGCATTTGGTAAGAGAAAAAAGAGGATTAAAATTTCAGGGTCAACCTTGGATACATATTGACCTTAAGGCTCTCCTGGCTACTTGAGACTGTCTCAAAATATCACACTAAAAGTTTGGTTCATTTTGTTATGTGAATTTAATCTTAATTTAACCATACAAAGGGGGTATTGTAGTATAGAGTTTGGGTTCTAGAGTCAGGGTGTAC
The DNA here is from genome assembly GCA_009823505.1 of Rhizomys pruinosus. NCBI lineage: Eukaryota > Metazoa > Chordata > Mammalia > Rodentia > Spalacidae > Rhizomys > Rhizomys pruinosus. Next base: position 5,016,840 of record VZQC01009601.1, on the reverse strand, counting down.
TCTTGCTCTCTACTAGTATCATGAGCCTCAGTTACTCAACTGTATACGGGGTCATGATCCCTTCACCCATCACGTGCGGCATTTATGGAGAGGGCTCAAGAGAGAGCATATGCAGAGCACTCTAGCACTGATCATGGAGCACAGGGAGCTGGGAAATGGAAGTGATTCATCAGGAGCCATTACGTCCAGACTCTGTCTACACCAATACATACACTCTGCTGTTTTCTCCAGTTCTGTCAGTATGGGAGAAAGAGAGCACACCTAGAGCTTTGGAGGAGTGTCAGTGTGAGCTGTATTCTAGGGCCTGGCTTTCAGCAGGTGTCTCAGAGGTAGGAAGATGGGGCCCTTCTCAACAGAAAAAGGGACACTTGACAACCCTGGAATCTATTAATATCTGTTGCCTTCTGCCCATTCAGCGGGGCAGGAAACGGATCTGGTACGTTTTGGGTACTCTGCCCACTCCACTCTCCTTGGGAGTGAGGTCAATGTCCTCAGGAGCCACGGGGCTGGCCACGGAGAAGTTCTGGAGGATGGTGGTGAAGAAGAGGAACAGCTCATTTCGGGCGATGCCTTCACCAAGACAAATGCGCTTCCCTGTGGGAACAGCAGTAAAGCTCTATGAGCCCCAGGCAAGTACAGATTCTTTGTTCTGTCCCTTCCCTGAGCACAGACACCTGTGCCCATTGCAGTTGATGTGTGGGATCGATTCTTAACTGGCAGTTCAGGAGAATGATGAAGAAATATTCACCAAAACCTGAACAAATGGTGTAATACATTAGGTGGAAGTTCCAAGTTCACATTTAACATTTCGTAGCTTTTGTTAGATATCCATTGTCCCAGAGGAGCTATTGACCCACGTGGAGTGGGCATGAGGGTCTCTGTACCCAGAATTACTTGACATCTTTTCTGTTTTTTTTTTGTCTCTATCATGAGAAGAATAGGCTGTTGTAAGGGTAAGGTTAATATTTGAAAAGACTGTTAGACTGACACATGGTTGATAGTAAGAATTCTCCCAAAACTTTCGAAAGTGATTATAGGAAGCTTTTCTTTTTATGGCGAACAGGGACCATGTGGCCCTGCTAAAGGGAATGGGGACACAGCGCCCACTTTTCAGACACTGTGGGGAGCTGGGCCCTCGGTGAAGAGACCAGCCGGCTGCTTCCTGCAGCCCAACCTAAGTGGTAACTCCAATTTAGGCTCTTAGCCTGAACTCATGAGACATGTGCTCAACTCTTGGCTGTGACTTCCCACCTGCCCAGGGCCAGGACAGGAATTTCACTCACAACACCAGCTACCCAGGTTGGTGGACCGCAAAGAGAACCTTTTCCCAGCCCACTGGCCACCCGAAAAATCTCAGGCCTACCTTAGCCTGTATGCATGCAATAAATAATAAAAAATATCGGCTGGGAACTCTGTGATGATGTTAATATGGAATCAGTTCCCAGGACCAATCATGAGCCCCCCCCCCAACTTCGCGCTATTGCACACCTTGCTCCACCCAGCATCCTGTACCTAGGCCATGCTGCTTGCTCCTCCCTGGGGCAGAGCCAGACTCTTGGCCATGCAGTTCTAGCTGGAAATCCAGCCTGAAATTCAAGCTGGATTTCCCACAAGTGATGATACAGGTGGATCATGGGCTATATATCGGGGCCCTGTCTTTAAAAAACCCAAGATGAAGAGAAGGAAGAGGAGGAAGAGAAGGAGGAGGAGGAAAAGGAGGAGGAGAAGGAGGAGGAAAAAGAAGAGTGAAAAGAAGGGAAAGTGAGAGAGAAAGGGGAAGGGAAGAGAAAGGAAGAGAAAGGAAGGAGGGATGGAGAGAAAAAGGAGGAGAGGGAGGGGAAGAGGGAGAGATGAAGGGGGAGGATGGAAAAGGAAAGGAAGGGGAAAGACTCATATGTGTCATATGTTTTTGGATCTCTCTCTCTCTCTCTCTCTCACACACACACACACACATATGCACACATCTTCCCTCCATTACTTCTTCCTTCCCTCCCTCCTTCTCTCTCCAGTCTTCTCATCCTGAGGTGTATGAGCTAAAAAAAATCTCACCTAAAATGTTCTTTGTAAAATTGTGAATGGAGCCATTGGAAATGAGGAGGGGCTTATGGCAAGCCTCTCGTGTGCAAAGAGGCCTCACTGGTTCATGGATCATGGCCTGGAGCAGAATGGAGCTAAGGAGCTTGACAGCCCAGCAGCAGCAGCAGGTGCCTGCTCTGTTCCTGGATGCTTCTTAACCTGCAAACTCACCACCTGGGAGGGCCAGGGCCAGCAGGGATTTCCAAACAACCTTTGTATCTTCCAAGTTGTTACAAAATGACACATGCCTGGAGGTGTCTAGGGAAAGGTCTCTAAGGTTTGGACATCTGTAGAACTTAGGAAACTGAGCTTGGACATCCTCAAAGCAGCTCATTGAGGTCATTCTCCTAGAACCGGTTCTGAGACCTAGGTTTCTCCAGGAGCGAGTAATGCCTCTTATCTCTTCCTCAAGACAGCTTCACCATCCCCAGAGCTGCCTATGTGGATGTCTTTGATATCTCTTTGGCTCAAATACATTTTGACTCTTTGTTTTCTTCTTTTCTGCCCAGACTTTGTAGCTATCAATCATTATTCTTCCTTTAATCTTTTCTTTTTACTTTTGTCTGTTTTCTTTCTCTCTCTTTTCTCTCTTTTTCTCTCTCTCTGCTCCCCACTTCTATCCTGTCCTCTAAAGACAGTTTGTCACTTGTTCATTTCATGACTTCTTCTTTCCTGTTCCTGTATATTTCTTATTCTGTTTCTCTCTTCATTTCCCATAATCCTCTTGCCTTTTCTTACACTTTCACCTCCTGTTGTCTCATGTTCACTGTGTGTCTCTCACAAAGTATCTCTCCCAGAGAGGATCTCCTTGTGTCCAAGTTTCCTTTAGTTTGCTCCAACAATACCCTGATAGAAAGCAAATGGGTGACCATGGGAAGGGAAAACCCCAGTGTGGAGCACAAGGGCAGAACTGATGGTGGTTTGGGCTTGCCAAGGAGGAGCCTTTAAACATGACATCTTTCAGCCTAATAAAGAAAAAAATTCATAAGCTGAAGATGATAAAACCTATGATATATGTGACATGGATATGTGCATATTTTGGAGTGATGCATATTGGAAGGAATAACAACAACAACAACAACAGAAAGACTGGGTCAAAGAACTGACTGAAATGGTGAACTTCTGCTGGGAACAGTAAACTTCTGCATTGAGAATTTTGAGAGAGACTGAGAAAAGATGAAAAACATGTTTGGCAGAATGCATGAACTCTGGTGGGGTGGGAGGGCAGGGATGGGGACACGGGTCTAGATTTGATTTGAAATTTTGTATGAAATGCACAGAGCTTTAATAAAAAATTGGCTTTGAAAAAACATAGAAAGCAACATGGGTGAAGAGCAGACTGCTTGAGCTTAAAGTATGCAGATCCCTGGATTCCATCCTTAGCAGAGAAAAGATTTCTAAAGAGTTCTTCCTGGATCTTTCCTTTCTACCCCCCAAAATAAGGAATGGACATTATAGTTTTCCATGGCAAGGGCCTGTTGAACCTGTTAAACTGAATTAAGTTTGACTGAAAGGTGCCTCTGTGCATAACCAATATTAACCTAATTTTATTGCAGTAATGTGTTGCAAACCAAGTTGAGGTGATAGTGCTCTGGAAAGAAATGGGGCCTCAGGCAATCATAGCAGTCAACCAATCCCAGGATGCCAACTACTCAAGCATGTTCAGGTAAGGTCAACATGGATCTGTAACTAATCGAGCTGTGTCACATGCCCAGCTCTGTTTATGTCTATACACGTTGCCAGTCTGCATTGTCGGGGTGGGGGCGAGGGGGCATGACTCTGAAATTTCACTGGTTCTGAGTATATAAGTATATAAATTGCTTTTGTTCAAATAATTTCTAAGAAATTTGATTTTCACTAACAATTTTTGGGTCTTTTTGAGACAGCGTCTCTCCATAGCCCCAGCTGGCCTGGAACTCACTATGTAGACCAGGGTAGCTTCCATCCACAGAGATCCACCTACCTTTGCTTCCTGAGTGCCAAGATTAAAGGTGTGCACCACCACACCCAACAGATTGAGACAAACAGTCTCAAATGCAGAGTCTAGTGTGTTATGTCCTGCCCCACTTCTTGAGTGCTCAAGGATAAATGCAAATGCCCCTCTCCCCAAAGCTTTCAAGACTCTACCCAGAACATAGTCGTATTCACAGATGGTGTTCAGTTGTTGCTGTTGGGAAAGTTATTTTGCTTAAGTTTAGAGATTTTAAAAAACTTCATCAACGTTCTCCTGTCAAAGAAGTTCCTTAGTTTCTGGAGTCCCTTCTCGAGATTTTAGCTGGGATAAAATGGGATTGTTCAGAGAAAGCAGCTGGACTGGACTAATTGGTCCATAAACAGGAACCACCTATGATCGTTTGTGCTGGAGGTCTGCATTTGGAGTTTGAGAAAGGATTCACTGCTCTTCTTACCTATGGAGAAGGGCATAAAAGCCTCATTTTTCTTCAGTGCCCCATTGGCATCCAGAAAGTGGTCAGGGTTGAAGGTGTCTGGTTTTTCAAAGTAACGTGGGTCATGGAGAGCTGAGCTCAGGATGGGGTATACTTCGGTGTTCTGAGGAGAAAGTACAAGATAAAAAGATATTACTATTAATAAATAAATAAGTAAATAAATGAATTAATAAACCAAGGTGACTCTGTACACAAACCACTGAGAGGTGGAGATTAAGAGTTAGGAGCATGGAGAATGCTCATGCGAAAGAGATGTGGGACCCAGCTGGTCTCACCTTGGGGATCAGGTACCCTCGGAACACAGTGTCTTTGGTGACTTTGTGTGGCACACCAATTGGGATGAGGTCTGAAAATCTCTGAATCTCTTGGATGACTGCCTCAGTGTATGGCATTTTGGTGCGGTCATCAAGGTTTGGTGGGCGGTGTAAGCCAATCACCTGCTCAATCTCCTTTTGGACTTTCTCTGTACAGAGGAAGGGAACAGTAAACATACTTTGTAGGCACTGTGGCAGTGCCTAAGAAAAACACGCACACAGCAAGGACACTCTCTTGGGAAGCTTGCAGTCCACACTTGGGCATGGATGACTGTTCTGTTTAAGCATCCATCTCTGAGTGCCCATCCTTAAAACTATATAAGAAGCTCTTTTCAGTAAGCTCCATAAAGAGAAACACAAAGGAGAACACACAAAAGACTTATTTCATTACTATTTCCAGAGCAACTATTAGGAATAAAGCATAGAGGTAAAAACTTGGTAAGAATTCCCTTTCTTTGAAATTACAAACTCTACTCCCATATCTGCAGACACACACACACACACACACCATGAGTTCTGTTGGATATTGTACAAATTAATAAACCGAGGTGACTCCAGGATAAGAACCTAAGCCTGGATCCTCAGGAATATAACAGCAAAGTAAATCCACAGATTAATCTATCTTCAACTGCATAAAAATGTGAATACAGGTGCAATGAGATGACTCAGTGGGCAAAGGCACTTGCCATACAAATCTGCTGATGTGAGTTTAATCCATGGAACCCACATAAAGATGGAAGGAGAGAAGAAGCTCCACAGGGTTCCCTCTGACCTCCACTCATGTATTGTGGCATGTACATTCACAATAACGAATAGTTTTAATTAAAAAATGTTGAGTATAGATGGGCATCGTGATACACATCTTTAGTCCCAGCACTTGGGAGGCAGAGGCAAGTAGATCTCTGTGAGATCCTAGTCTACATATTGAGCTCCAAGCCAGCTGGGTCTACAGGAATACCCTTGTCTCAAAAAGACCAAAATCTGTGAGTACATGGGTAAATCAAGCAATGGAAAATTAGATGGATGGATTTATGTATTTAATGTATCGGTCATTACATTAATCAAGTAATGAATCTATAAATGATTCATAGACAAATCCATGAATTCAATTAATCAAGTGAATGTTACATATAATGGAGGAATATGTAAATGAATAAATTGGTAAAGGTATGGGTAAATACAGGAATAAATAACTAGATAGATGAATTGAATGATAAATAGATTGCAGATGAACGAGTTATTAAATGGATAAATGGAGGGACACATGAACAAAAGAAAAATGGACTCAAAGGCCAGCAGGTGGAAGGATTAAGGAATGAAACCTATAGGTAGAAAGGTAGATGCACATGTAAATGAACCAATGACAAACAGTTCATTCAACCATTACTATTCAAAGTATAAATTCATGCATCAATTAATCCAAGTAAATGAATGACATATGTGTACTTGAATAAATTATAGATGAAATGATGAACAATTAATCTATGGATCGAGAGCTGACTGAATGTATGATGAGTTGGGGAAATGTATGGCTACGAGCTGGGTATAGATGACCACATGTGTGGGTGAATGGCTAAATGGATAGATTGGGCCAGACATTGTAGTGTATGCTTCTAATCTCAGCACTCAGGAGGCAGAGGCAGCTGGATCTCAGTGAGACAGAGACCAGCCTGGTCTACATAGTTAATTCTAGGACAGCCAGGGTTACATAGTGAAACCTTGTCTCAAAAAGCAGATAGGCAGATAGATAGATAGATAGATAGATGATAGACAGATAGATAGATGATAGATAGATAGATGATAGATAGATAGATAGATGGAATAGATGGGTGGGGTAGATGGAAAGATGGAAGGATGGATGGATGGATAGATGGGTCAATCTTCCAGTGATGGGAGAAAACAGTGGAAGAACAGGTTAACAGAGTGTTCATTCACCCACCACCAATAGGACTGGCTTAGTTTAGAGCTAGACCAAAGCCTGTAGACCTCCAGAAATAAAAAGCCAGTGTCATCTCTCTCATCTAGAACCAACTTCTGTAGCCCAAAAGAAGAAAGCCCTCCCAACTGGCTGTTTCTGACTTACCTGCAACATGGGGGTATTTGAGCAGGATCAGGAACCCATAGCGGAGTGTGGTGCTGCTGGTCTCAGTGCCCGCAAAGAAGAGAGAGAGCACAGAGATGACAAGGTTCTGGTGGTGGAACTCCGTGTGCTGGCTAGACTTCTCCTGGTTCCACAGGAGGGAGAGACGGGAGGGTCATACAGACTGGATCCTTGCAGGAAGGCACTCACATTGCTCTGGGCACCGTCATTGTCCCCTCTTCACTGTCATCGCACTTCACGTTTCTCCATGTTCCACAGATCAAACAATTTCTCTCTCTCTCTCTCTCTCTCTCTCTCTCTCTGTCTCTTTCTCTATCTTACCCCCTTTTGTTCTTTCTTAATTTGACTGTCTTGTGTTATTTTCTTTATGTCTCTTCTCTATGGGTCTTCTTTATTAAGATGAGTGAGGAAGAGTTGGTCTTCTTTAAGGGAGTGAAGCTAGATAGGCTGAAGAGGCTTCAGTGGTGAACTTAAACTGAAGGACATCTGGGAACATAAACTTGACTCAATAAGCTTTAACATATGTGGCAGAATGCATGGAATCTGGTGTGGGGCTATGGGGGTACCGACAGGGGAAGGCTGTAAGTATGAGTAAGATGTAGTATACGAAATGCACAAAAACTTAATAAAAATATGTATGTAAAAAAAAGAAATACTTTTATTTATTTATATGTATGTGTGTGTGTGTGTGTCTGTCACATATGTGAGTTACACAGGCAGGCTAGAAAAGAGCATCAGATCCCCCGGAGCTGGAGTTATGGTGGTTATGAGCCAACTGATCCGTGGGTGCTGGGAACCAAACTCAGGTCCTCTGCAAATGTTTCTAACCACTGAACCAACTCTCCAGCCTCATTTCTGTACTTTCTACTTTCTGTACCTTGCCATGTATTTATATTCATTCTCTCTGTCTCTCTCTGTCTCTCTGTCTCTGTCTCTCTCTCTCCCCTTCTTTTACCTTTACTTCCCCTTTCCCTTTCTTCATTTTCCTGTTCCTTCCACATCTCCTCCCCTTCTTTCCTGTCTCTCTTCCTCACCTCTCTTCCTCCAGGGCCTGTTTTCCTCTCCTCACATCTGCACCCTTCACTCCCACCCCTTTCCCTGCCATCCATTCGGATCTTACTTTCTCCATGCGCAGAAGGTAGGTGTCAATGAAGTCTCTTGGGGCACTGGGGTCCAAGGTTGCCTTGTGCTTCTCCACATTATGGCCAATGTAACTGAGAACTTCCTGCAGGTTCCTGAAAATTTGCCTGTGGGCACCGGGGAAGTACTTCAGGAAGTCAGGGAAGAGCTCAAACATCTGCAAAGAAAAAAGAGCTGTGAGCTGACCTGCGGGCAGTCAGCTCCCAGGAAGCACGCAGTGCTCCTAGGGCTCATATTTCATGGGAAAATTTCTCCCCTCTCTCTCTCTCTCCTCTTGCACACACATGCATCTCTCATGCACATACATATACATGCACCTTTTGAAATGCTGCCTCTCATTTTTCTTTTCTAGTTATTTTTACACAGACTTTCATGTATCCTAGGCTGACCTCAAAATGACATGTAGCCAAGGATGACCCTGAAAGTCTGCTCTCCCTGTTTCTACCTCCCAAGGGCAGGAATTGAAGATATAAGCAAGCACACTTTGCTTACTTGGTGCTGGGGATGAACCTAGGACTTCACGTATGTGAGGCAAGCCCTGTACCAACTGCACTACATCCCCAGTCGCCAATCCTCCAGTTTTTCCATAGATCTCTCTGGATCTGTATTTCTGCCTCTCCCATCTCCCCTTCCAGATCTCAACCACCCACCCCTGAGTCTCCATGTTGTCTCTTGCCTTCTTTTACCCATAAGACACTCCCTCCTGCACCCTCAAATCAGCCTTTCCTTTCCTTTCCTTCTGCCTGGGCTGTTCCTCTCTTCTGCTCCCTTTACCTGGCTGGAAAAAGAACTGATGAGAGAGAAAGTGTTATAGAACAGGTCCAGCAGCCGCAGGAACTGCCGGTCTTTGTAGTCAAAGCGTTCTCCAAAGACAATGGAGCAGATGATGTTGGACGTGATGCACTGGAAGAGGAAGGTGGGGTCCAGGAGGGCTCCTGGGGAGGAGAAGGTAAGACAGCAGACATAATCAAGGATCTGGGGGACATATGGCTTTAGTGCCACCTCTGTGAGATTGTTCCCCACTCACCAAAGAATAGAAACAAGAGCCAACAACAAGTGGGACATAGGACACGCCAGGGTCTATTCTAAGTGCTTCATGCATCGTTTATTCCATTTTAGGACAACAGTGAAAAGAAGATGAAATTCTGTTATCATACCCTCACCATCCCCCAATTTGATCAAAATACCACAGATGCCATGAATGTGGCCAGTATTCAGACCCCAGAAGCTGAGGAGTGGAGCCTCTGTAGTTAGTCTCTGCCCTATATCTCCTCCAAAGCCCCTGTTATGACACTGAGGTAAGAGAGCTAAGCCCTACTGCCATTAATGGTGCTGACAAGGGGCCAGTGGATTGCTTGTGTAAATTTAGAAGCTCGATGCTTTCTGTCCATCTTCCTTCATCCCTTCTCCAGATAGCTAAGTTCTTTGGTGTTCTAGGAATCATAACTGGCTTGTTGCTTGTACGTGTATGCCATGTTCAATCATGGCTCCTGAAGCTGGCAGGGTTGCTGCCAGCTTAAGAACTTCAGGTCAGGTGGCTCTTCTCTCTGAGTTTCATCTGTCTGTCTCCTCTGTTTTGCAGACCCACCCTAGGCTGTCTCTATCATTCTTGTATTCCTCTGTGTCATTCTCTTTCCACACATCTCCCTGTCTCACCATCTTCTCCCCAGGCTCCCACTCTCACCCTGGGATTTTCGCAGCTCCTCCACCAGACACTGCGCCTCCTCCTGAATCCTCTCCTCCACTGTCCGCTTCCCCATCCCAAAGTTCCTCATGGTGGCCAGGGAGAATCTTCGAAGGGTCTTCCAGCGCTCTCCATTGGAAAAGATCACACCTAGAGATGGAGGGGAAACACAGGTTACAGAAGAAGTTCAAAGAAAATCAGAGTCCAGCCCCACACCATGTTCACCTTGCCAGGGCACATTCTCTGTGCCACCCCAGCCTGTATCTCACCATATCCCTGTGCAATTGGCTCTACCACAGCAACTGTTCCTCGTCCAGAAAAATCCTCAGCTTGGTCCACCAGAGCCTCCTTAATGGTATCTGTCCCACACAGCATGACCACTGGCCTCGTTCCCAGGTACACTGTGAACACGTCTCCATATTTCTCTCGAAGCTGCCACGTATAAGACAACAGGATTGTGGTTTGGTCAGTACACACTACATTGTTAAATTCTCCAAACACTTAGATACAGACTGGTACTCGGATAGCTCCTGTCTAAGTCACTCTTCCCCAATTGCTGAGGATCCAGAAATTCAAGAGTTGAGCTCCCTCCCAGCCAGGGTCTACAATGATTGATTGCATCTCCTAATCAGTAATCAATCCAGTAGAGTTGAGGGAAGGGAGGGAGGCATGCCTGAATTCCTAGCACTGGGGAAGTGGAAGCAAGGATGATCCATAGTTCAAAGTTATTCTTGCATACCTATCCAATTAGAGATGAGCCTGAACTACATGAGACCCTGTCTCCAAACAAACTATAGATAGATAGATAGGTAGATGAAAGATAGATAGATAGAGTTAATGCATGTGTATACATATAAAATTATACACACACACACACACACACATATATA